>JAOWBN010100342.1:0-19779 GCA_028565015.1 Pinguicula moranensis
GGAAAGATCAGTAGTCATCAGCTTCAGGCTTGAATGATACTGAGACTAGTCACCAGACACTTTAACCGAATGAAGCATAATCAGGCCTAAAAGGGGGCCATCCTCTCCCTACCCCTCCTTACCAGATAGAGCACATCTAACTACATTTATCTTCATGGCGGCACAGGTTAGGTACTAAATTTGGATGATTTCCCTCCAGAAATTACTGAGCAATGTCACTGAGGGACAGTGAGCATTATGCTTATGATTTGAAACTTTGAGTCCTTTTGCCTTATGGGCTCTCATGACAAGACCATGATGTATTTCTTTGTCAAGGGGAAAACAGGCCAAGTGAGTTCCAACAGTTAGAAAATCCATGAATCAAGAATCAATAGTTGGTTGTAACGTGATGGGGGAAGCAAGTTGTAAATTCGGCCGTTTATGTAAGAGGGGTGTGTGTGGAGCTAATCAGCAATTAAAAGTCATTGATGCTATAAGGTTAACAGTCTGAGTAATGTCAAATACTACGGTAAAAACACATGGTGTCATACTAGTGTGACTGCCCGAGTAGTCGAAAGTCAATAGATCAATGTTGTTGGTGCCACTAAGTCATTGCTTAGTGAAAAACAACAACAATCTCATGACTATGATACTATAGGTGTGCAGGACGAGTCGGGTTTTATGATGCTGGAAAGACTTCTATAGTCATGTTATGACAGCCTGCATAGCTGACTTCCATTGATCAATGCTTTTGAGTACACACGCCTCACCTCATCCTTTGGGAGAAGAACTGTATTAGTTTTCCTTCTATTATTTTCTGCATTATACTTTCTCATCCACGATAAGAAAGTTGTAAATATTTAATTTTCATTTAATGAAATTTGGCTTATCCAAAAACAAACAAACATCAATATTCAAATAACTTTGAGCGCAACAATTTCAATCCAAGAAGAAATGATTATCGAACATTTTCTTGGAGCAACAATCAGTATGTTCGGAATCTTACAACTCAGATTTCTTCTCAGTAGTAGCCTCAAACATCAAGACCACCTCAAAAGGTCTCCCAATGATGATCTCATAACAAAACTTGCCATGGACACCAAGAGCAATCAAGACTTGATAGTACAGTTGGATACGGCCTCAAGTGTCTTCATGCAGGAAATGTGAGCTAACTGTAAAGACCAATATGTGGCAATGAGGATTTTGGAGGCCCAAGATGGGTAATTGGTAAAGCAACTAGTTGAGAAAGCCACAAGGTGTCTTGCCAAACACCATATAAGTGAACCCCAAAGAGCACTGTCAAGCTGTAACCTTGAGAAATGCGAAAGAGTTGGAAAACAAACCAAGACATGTTCCTATCCCAAAGAAGAAGACCAAACAAGATTCTAAAAAGCCACTGCCTCAACTAAATATTGAGCAAATGCCGCCAATACCTTTTCCCCAAAGTTTCAAACAAAGTAAATTGGAAAAGCAGTTTCAAAAGTGTCTTGATGTTTTCAAGAAACTACACATAAATATTCCCTTTGCGGAGGTCTTGGAGAAAATGGCATTCCATGTGAAGTTCATGAAAGATATTTTGTCCAACAAAAATAAGTTTGAAGTCTGTGAGATCGTAGCTCTAACAAAATAATGCAGTACAATTCTTCAAAAGAAATTGACCCCAAAGCGTAAGGATCTATGGAGTTTTACTATTCCATGCTCTATTGGTAATTCTGCTTTTGATAGAACATTGTATGATCTTAGTGCAAGCATTAACTTGATGCATTGTCAATTTTTCAGAAATTTGGAATAGGTGAAGCTCAACCCACAACCATATTTCTTCATTTTCCGACCGCTCTATCAAGCGTCTAGGAAGCATCATTGAAGATGTTTTGATCAAGGTTGATAAGTTCATATTCCCAGCAGATTTTATCATTCTTGACAAGGAGGAAGATCAAGATGTTCCTATCATTTTGAGAAGATCATTCTTGATTACTGGAGGAGCATTGATTGATGCCCAAAGAGGTGAGATAGTGTTATGTGTTCAAGGAGAAGAAGTCAAGTTCAATGTGCTTAAATCCATGAAATACCCTGACCGCGCGGGAGAATTGATCAAGCATTGATTTTACTGATCACATGCCCTTGAAAGGATATGAATACCATCGAGATAATTAGAAAAATTGTTTAGTGAGTGAAAATCTCACTATCTTAGATGATCTTGCAGTTAAGGAGTGTGCCCAATCTGTTCAACATGCTCAAATTCACCACATCGGTATCCGTTCTATCCTGGTTGGAATGCAGTTATACTGCTAATCTGATCAACTTGGATGGATGCAGAGATCTTTAACTAAACATGAAAGCAACTGGTTACCTGAACATTACAATCAGCCCTTTGGGTGAAGGTAAGATCCTCATTTGGGAAAATGTAGAGATGGATTTGAAAAATATGATCAATCATGATTCTGAATGGTTGGCTCAATGGGTATCTGATCTTTGCCCTTGGACAACCACCTCAATGACAATGACACCTCCTTCCCGCAAGCTGTGTTGGATACAAATATTTGGTTTTCTTGTTCAGCTATGGAATCCAAATAATTTGTCTCAAATTGGTCCTCAACTAGGTAATTTGATTAGAGTTGAAAATGTTACCCTTAATAAGCATTATCTTGAAGCAGCGCAAATGCCAATTTCTGTTGACTGGAACTCAACTGTGGCAAGCTCCCTCAACATTTTAGTGGATAACTAAATAGTTACGCTTCACATATCAGAAATCAGTTCAACTAGATTCTCTGATTGTTGGGGTTACAATCAGGTTCCTTTCCCTGATAACCGAAATGATTCCTCTAGCTTGCAATCTGATAAGAAATCTTCTGCTGGACTTTCGATAGACACAAGCTCATTTGTGGACTAGACATTCACTGATTCTATAAAAAATGTACCTTCAGAAAAAGGTTCTCAGTAGCTGCGGCCCCAATCACAAAATCAGAGCAAATCAATGTCTAAGACTGACTCCGTATCCATGTGCATCTCTCAGCCTTGGATCCCAAATTAACTGCCATGGTGGCCTAGCCCAAAAAACTTTACTAAAACTCAGATTGCTAAAGAACCTTCAACTCCCTCAGCTGACAAAATTCCTGAAACTCATATTGCTCCTCATTTGGATTTTTCCCAGTTGTCAATGTCTCCCAGACTAAGATCTTCAGGTCTTCTGATTTTTGCATGGAATGTTGCAACTCTCCTTTGCAGTGCTCTAAACCTCTGGAGAATACAAATGCAATATGCTATACCTAATATGAAGGACCATATTCAGACCATGTTCCAGGCAGCACCCCACCTGCACTTCCACCCCTTCCACTGGCAGACAACCTCTCGCCTCACAATACCCCTCCATCTTCATTACCTTCAGGTCCTACTTGCATTCGATGTTGTAACTCTCCTTTGCAGTGTTCCGAACCAATTGTGAGCACATATGTACCCCCTTCTCCTCAGTGTGTAGGAAACCTATCAGGTCAACCTCCTCTTGGCTCTGATTAGCCTCTACCTGATTTGGAACACAGTGTGCCTCTACAGTGTGATGACCCGGTGCCTGTAAACAATAGACCTGTAGTTCCTCATCCCCTCCCTCCGGCAGCCAACGCCAAAGCTCTCCACTGCAGCAAAGTCCCTTAATCTCTCTACAGCCAAAATCTCCTGCTCCTCCTTCACTGGCTATAGGAACTATTAATACATCCTCCTCCAGTGAGGACTTCCCCTCTTTGGGGGTCTTAATTCAACCTGGTACTGTGACTACTAAGAAGACTCTGCTCAAAAAAAGGCAAGGACATGGCCCCAAAACAAGGAGTCAAACACGCAAAGACAATGACTCTACTAGGGACAAAGACATTGCTGAATTAGAAGTCTGGATTGGCAACCTTGCAGCCCAACAAAAATCTTCCCCTGGACTGAACTTGTCAGAAGCTCAAATGAATGTCGAAACTGATCTTGCATTGGAACTTGGCAGGAAATTAGGATTGACATATCCTGATCCTCACCAAGCTAAGGAAAAGCTTAAGCTCATATCTTCCCACTCACCAAAGAGCACAAAGCCTGAGGCACCACTGATTCCCCCTGAACCAGAAGCAAATAGTTTTAGACAAGGATTATTACATATAACGCCAGAGGCCTTTGTGTCCATGTAAGGCAAAGAAGAGTAAAGAATCTCATTCTATCCGAACTCCAAGATTTTCTCAGCCTTCAGGAGACAAAGATGGTATCTATTGACATAAATTTTTGCCAACAACTTTGGTTTGATGATAACTTTGACTGGATTTATAAAGGTTCTGCTGGTAAATCAAGTGGCCTTTTATGTATATGGAATAAAATTGTTTTTAGCAGACACAGTTTCAACTCTGGAGATGATTTTCTTTCAATATCTCGTAACTGGAATTCATATTCTACAACCTTCCATATGATGAACATTTATGGTGCAAATGATCTGGCTTCCATGGAACTCCAATGGAAACAGATCACTAAACTGCATTAGAGATAAAGAATGGAGAAATGGTGCCTTATGGGTGACTTCAATGCAATTTTAGATGCCATAAAAAAGAAGGGTACATCTCAGAGATCTTTGGAAAATGAAATCAAGGCCTCCAGATCATTTGTCAATGGGCTGCATCTTCAAGATCTACAAATGACTAGAAGAAAGTTCACTTGGTACCTGAAATCTCTTAAAAATATGAGTAGACTTGATAGGTTTTTGGTGAATGATTTTTGGTTAGAAAGTTCACTTGGTACCTGAAATTTCTTGGACACAGGCTGGCCTCAACAGGAACGATTCAGACCATTGTCTTGTCTCTCTTGTTTGCAATCACATAAATTGGGGTCCTAAACCATTTAAAATGTTAGACAGTTGGCTAGAGAATGCAGATTTTTTTGTCTTTGTGGAGAAGCTTAGCTCTGAAATCAACCCTAAGGGATTTGCAAGTCATAAACTAAAGGTAAAATTCAGAGAGATAAGGAATTGTATTAAAGATTGGAACATGCTACAACCAAGGAACTCATTTGCCCACCGAAAGTTCCTGCTGGATCAAATTGCTGATATGGAATCACAGGTAGAAAACCTCCCTTAGATCTCCAATTTTGTCATACAAGACCTTTTGATCAAGCAGCAGGAACTCCAAACTCCAACCAACAGTTTTGATAGCATCAACTTTCAGAAAGCTAGACTTAATTGGATTAAACAAGGCGATGCAAACTCTGCATATTTTCACAGGTGGATCCAAAAGAATAGAAGAAAGAGCTCAATCCAAGGAGTTTGGGAGGGGGACAAGTGGTTAGATAAGACTGAAGACATCAAGTTATGTTTCAAACAACAATTTTCAGCAAGATTCTCCGATGAATTTTGGAACATGACAAAGATTCATAACCTGAATTTTCACACCTTCTCAAATGTGTCCAGAGATCTTCTTGGCAGGCCTTTCTCAGAGTCTGAAATCATAAATGCTATCCAACAATGTGGAAGTGAAAAAAGTTCAGGCCCTAACGGTTTTAACTTTAAATTCATTAAACATTTCCTTCACTTGTTTAAGACTGACATGCTGCAACTCTTTTTGGAATTTTACAGGAACTGTAGACTTGCCAAGGGAAGTAATGCGGCTCACATATTTATCTTAGCCAAAACAGACTCTCCTCTCCATGTTCAAGACTTTAGGCCTATCACCTTAATTGGAGCCATCCCAAAGATTATTTCAAAAGTCCTTGAGTTGAGGTTGTGTCCGCTTATGGAAGAGATTATATCTCCAAATCAGATGGATTTTTATCAAAGACAGGAAGCTCCTGGATGGTGTTCTTGTAGCCAATGAAGCAGTGGATGAATTGCAAAAAACTTAAAAAGCAGGCCTTGATCCTCAAAGTTGACTTTGAAAATGCGTTTTATTCGGTTAATTGGCTCTATCTGCAGGATGTTATGATCCAAATGAAGTTCCCTCAAAGCTGGATTTGGTGGACAAAGAAATTATTAGAATCATCCTCATCTTCGATCCTCATTAATGGTAGTCACAACTTCAAAATTCAACCCAAAAAGAGGGCTTCGCCAAGGGGATCCTATCTCTCCTTTACTCTATCTTGTGGTTGCTGAGGGTCTCTCTGTAATGATCAACAAGGCATGTAAACTAAATCAATTCTAAGGGATTGAAGTTGGTAAGAACAAAATCAAGCTTTCTCACTTACAGTTCGCAGATGACACTTTAATATTTGGGAAAGCAAGCTGGGAAAATGTTCAGACACTTAAATTTATCCTCCTCAACTTCGAGATAACATCTGGATTGAAAATCAATTTCTCAAAGAGCAGCCTTTTTGGTATCAACATCCATCAGCGTCTTCTAGAGGATATGGGAGCTTATATTGGATGCAAAATTGGAACCTTTCCCTTCAAATATCTAGGTCTCCCAATAGGAGCAAACCCTGCTAAAACCTCTTCCTGGCAACCTTTTATTACTAAATTCAGCAAGTCCTAAACTCTTGGGATCACAGGTACATTTCCTCTGGAGGGAAATTATTACTTATGAACTTGGTGCTAAATGCCTTGCCATCCCATTTCTTCTCCTTCATGAAGGCACCAGATTATGTTATTCTCATGCTTAATAAAATTTTGAGGTCCTTTTTCTGGAATGGAAGCAGCGAGCAAAAAAAGGTACACTGGGTGTCCTGGAAAAAGTTGACTGCTCCACTAATCAATGGTGGTATGGGGGGGAGCGCCTACTTTCAGGTGGAGTTGATCTAGCTACAAATATCTTGAGATCCAAATATAATTCAGAGGGCTATTTATAAATTGGTAAATGGAGAGAACTTTACAATCCTGTGACATCTCAAATTCGACCCGGTAAAAGAAGGGGAGAGGTTATGCATCTACTTGGTGGAATAACATTCAACAAATACTCAGTTCTACTTGGTTCAGGACTTCCATCAATTTGAAAGTTGGTTCAGGAGATGCAATCAGTTCTAGGAAAGACCCTTGGCAGAGTGAAATTCCCTTATCACAACAATTCCCCAGACTATTCAGAACAACACTTAACCAAGATGCTCTACTTTCGAATTTAAATTTGAGAGACTTAACCTCATGGCAATGGTCTTGGAGAAGATCTATAAGAATTTCTGATATGCATGATGTCTCTAATCTATCTCAAATACTGCAGGATGTTCAGCTTCACAATTATAGGGACAAATATTGCTTCAATCCTAAAGCTTATGAAAAATACACAGTCAAGTTTGCTTATACAGGAATTCTGAGCTATGACGCTCCTCTTTTTTCAGATCGGGAAAGAGCTTCTCCATGCACAATTTGGCAGACTTTGGCTCCTAAGAAAGTCCTCATCTTCACCTGGAAATTAATCCAAAGTTCTCTGCCAACAAACGAGGGCCTTAGAGTGCGGCATATCATTCATCCTGACCAAGTAGCAAGTTGTCCCCTTTGCTCCGCAGGCCAAGATTCTGTGTATCATCTCTTCAAAAGCTGTCCTGTAACCTTGCAGGTTTGGTCTTCTTTAGTGGATTGGTTATAAACACCATAATTTCAACAACTACGGGTTTCAACAGTCCCATCCCTCCCATATTTCATAACTAGTAAACCAAATAGAGCCAACTTAGCATCTTGGAGAGCAATCTGGACAACTATGGTATGGCTAGTGTGGAAAGCTAGGAATCAAAAAAAAATTCAAGGTAGGGACACCAACCATTTATGCTTAGCTTACAACATCAAAAGAACTTCAAGGCCTTGGATCTCTGCGTCAAAGAAACTGCAATTCTCATATACAGATTGGATTTTAAACACCATTGCCTGTATATCCTTCTAGCACTTACTAGTTTCATGAGTTGTTTTTAACTTGCAGTAAGGTCATGACTCTTAAACCATTTGTCATTAGGGCTTTACGAGCACCCTCTGATCTTGTGAAGCTAAATTTTGGTGCGTGCAACACCTAATATCATGACCTTTGAAACTGACCCAGTAGATCATATTTCTATTCCTGTGTCTGCACCAGCGTTGAATGAATTTCTTCCATTGGAACTTCCCTCCAGCAACATGGTCATTACTGAAAGCAATCCTATACAAGAGGTAGTTAGGACTAGACCTCAGAATTGTAGACCAAAAATAAGGAGTCAAACTATAAAGGACTCTAATCCAAAGAGCACGGAACCTTGCTACCTTGGAGGAATGGCTTGGCCAGATTGTAGCACAATCTTCAGTCAGTCCGCCTCTACCTTACCACCCCTCTCTAGATTGTCACCACTTGATCAATAGAGAAGCAAACTCTATTATAGCTATAGGTCGCCAACTTAGCATAGATTATGGTAACTCTAAATAAGAATTTGTATGCATCATAGAGGATATGAAGGAAATCAATCAAGCTGAAGCGAATATCTGGGTCAATATGACACCGAGTCACCCCTCAAGGGAAAATCTCTCTATGCTTACATGAAGATAGTGTCATATAATGTACGGGGATTGGAGAAGCAGGGAAGAAGAAAGCAGGTTAAATAATTAATCATCAATGAAAAGATGACTTCGTCATTTTTCAAGAAACCAAATTGGGGATTATAGGTAGATCTCTCTGCACGTATGTGTAGTATGACACTGATTATGATTTGTTCTATAAAGGTACTCAGGGACAGTCCAAAAGCTTGCTATGTTTATGGGACAAGAAAAAGTTTACAAGTACTACCTTATTTTACAGTGAAGGTTTCATAGGAATATTAGGATACTGGTTTGAGGAGGATATAGTATCTCATATGGTCAATATTTATGTTCCATGAGAGCTAAGTATGAAACCTTCACTGTGGCAGGCACTCACAATCACTATATTGCCGAAGATAAATGATAAATGGTGTGTGATTGGAGACATTAATGCAGTTTTAGATCTTTCGTAAAAGAAAGGATCAGCTTCACACAACTATGCTTTGGAGGTTGAAACTTTTAGACAGTTTATTCAAAGTGTGGGACTACAAGATCTACCAATGGAACACCAAAAATACACATTGTATCTTAAATTCTTGAAGTCTATGAGTCAATTGGATAGATTCTTTGTTAAAAATTCCTGGCTAGGATCAGAGGTTACTTGGACGCAACTGGGGATGGATAAAGATGGATCTGATCACTGCCTTGTAAGCCTGTGCTCCAACATTCAAAACTGGGGACCAAAGCCTTTAAAGGTATTAGACACCTGGCTCCTGGATAAATATTACAATGAGACGATAGATGGAGTATGGCAAGGCATATACATAAAAGGTTTCTCAATCTATCAAATTTTAATGAAGATCAGACAAATGAAGGCCAGCATAAGATTCTAAAACACTTTTACCATTAAAGATCTATCAGCTGAAAGAAAGGCTTTACTCTCATATATCAAAAACATTGATCTGGAATTTAAAACTAGCAATCTAGATATCAATGAGCAGCAAATGTTGAATTATAGTACACCTTGGCAGTATGGCCTATCAAAAGTCTCGCATCTCATGGATACATGAGGGTTATGAAAACTCAGCATACTTCCAAAACAACATAAAAAAATTGGAATACCATCAGGGGGATTTGGAATCAAAGAATTTTTTTTTAATCACTTTCAAGACATATTCTCTGAAAAACTGCATAGAAGGCCAAAGTTTGGTTTAAGACTGAAAATCCTAGATCTGCAAACTAAGTGGAGGTTGCAGGCACCTTTCACAGAATTTGAAATTTTGGATGCAATAGCTGGCTGTGGAAGTTTTAAGAGCCCTGGGCCTGATGGGATTAATTTAAGATTCATTAAACACTTTCTACATTTGCTGAAATCAGAGATCTTTCAGGTGCGGCAAGAATTTTAGAAAAACTTTAAACTAGTGAGAGGAAACAATGCTGCTCACATTACATTGTTAGCCAAGACATCCAAGTAAATGAAAGTAAAGGATTTTAGACCAATGACATTGATTGTCACCATGCCTAAGATTATAGCAAAAGTCTTGGCTAATAGGATTTGCTGCCTAGTTTGATAAGCAACAATCAAACTGCCTTCATTAAAGGTAGAAGGCTCCTAGACAGCGTAGTTGTGGCAAATGAAGTAGTTGATGAGATGAGGAAACTAAAGAAGAAAGATGTACCCTTTGAAGTGGATATTGAAAAGGCGTTTGATACATTAAACTGGAATTATTTGCAGAACATTATGATCAATATGAACTTTCCAACATGCTGAACTTGGGGAGTGAAAGGTATGCTGGAATCTTCCTCTACCTCGGTCCCAATTAATGGAAGTCCCACAAAGGAATTCTACCCAACCCATGGCATTCGACAAGGGGATCCACTCTCCCCCTTCCTATTTCTCAATGCAGCTGAAGGCCTTTCAGCAATGATCAATAAAGCAACTGAATTGAATCTATTCCAGGGACTGTGCATTAAAAAAACAGAGGTGGTTGTATTTAATCTTAAGTTTGTTGATGACACCATTCTCTTTTGGGAAAGCAAATCGAAACTCAATTCAATCCTTTAAGGCAATTTTAATGAACTTTCAGTTGGTGTCTGTCCTAAAGATTAACTTCCACAAAAGTAAGCTGATTGGTATTAATGTCCAACCATCAACTTTGGATAAAATAGCAGCTTATCTAGACTGCCAACAACAACTATTCCTTTCAAGTACTTGGGTCTTCCAATTTGAGCTCGATCAGATAGGCTATAGACCTGGAAACCAGCGATGAGTAAGTAACAACACCTTATCCTCATGGGAACATAAGCTTTAATCCATTTTTGGCAAGCTGACTCTAATCAATGTTGTTCTTGCTTCTCTGCCTTCTCACTATTTCTCTTGCTTTAAAGCTCCTAAACCAGCCACACAACGACTACAACTACACAAGGAAACTTCTTTTGGGGAAGTACAATGGACAAGAGAAAAATGAACCTAATATCCTGGAAAAAAATCAGCTTACCATTGAGTATGGGGGGTCTAGGTGCTCGTTGTCTTGGATCATTTAATGATGTCATGGTGGGAAAATATGGTACGCAAACTTTAAATGGAGAAACAACACTTGCTACTACCATTTTGACATAAAAATATGGTATTCAGAACCAAATATCTCTTGCTGGCATGAGGGGACTCGTTGTACCCACTGCTGTTGACAACAGGTTGGCAGGGAGGTAGAGAGGAATATCCTATGCATCGGGATGGTGGCTGCAACTACAGAAAACACTAAACAAATACTGGTTTACACAAAATCTCTCCTTGAGGGTGTGGAATGAAGAGTGCATTAGGCTATGTAAGGATAGATGGCATAGCAACACCACTTTGGCAATCATGTTTTGATAGAGTGCTTTTGAAGCATGCTAATGATGAATGAATTGTTGCACTTATCTCTTTATTATGTAATGTTTGTAATGTTTTAGATAGGATTGTTGCACCCTCGTATGCTTTAGAGAATTAAGCTAAAAAGGCTGCATTACCAACTAATCAAGGATGCCATGGGCGATCTAAATCTTCAAGAAGAACAATATGCAATAACAACAAGAAGAAAGAAGATGGAAATTACTTTCTCATGCTTCAAAGATCAAGAGATATATTGCTCTTGATGAATTGAATTATCAAGGACACAAACTCAGGGACATTCTCACTCAAGTGTTGATGATTTGAACCCATTTAATCATAATCAGAAGCTGAAAAACAACAGCAGAAAGTTTAGTTGCAGAAAAAAGGAAAATGTAGCAGCAGAGCCAAGTTGATCCTGAAGCATTTTTCATGGACTACTATAAGTGCATCAGATTGATTTATCATGATCCACCTAAAGTCAAATGTTCAGATGCATCTCACGTACACAAAGAAACTCTGATACGAGAATTTTATCAGACCATAAAATCAGAAGATGGAAGTAGCAAACTCGACCAACCTACAGAGCAGAAAAAAATAGTTTTGGGCAATTTTGTTAGTTTGTTGGAGATTACAATTTTCTCTAGAAGACTTGAGGAGTTTCCTTGTACGTGCTGATAGAAAACATATACATGCAATGTTCAAGAGAAATCAAGAGAAAAAACTTGGTCAAAAATAGTTTAGCACAACATTCTTATCCATAGTTAACAAATCCCTATCTTCAAGAGATTTGTTACTTGCATTCATTGATCTATTTTGACCACCTTTCGGTCTACAAGAGATAGAGAAGAGAAGTGGGCAAAGGTGGAGCAAGGAGGAGAAAAACCGTGCACTTATTTTTCAGAAAAATTAGAAACATGAAGTTTAGAATTTCTGCACCAAGGAGGAGCAGATTTTGTTCCATGATGTTGTTTGCTGAAAATTGTTGTTGTTACCAGTTATGCTTGGGTAAACCTCTCTCTATTATGGTGATCTGATATCGTGAGAATGACTAGACACATTGGTGAGGTGCAAGTTCAGAAAAATAAAGAAATAGTATTGAATTTCAATTTATAGAAACACTTGTGCAAGTGTTGATTTTTGTTGTTTTAGATTGGCCATCTAAGCTGATAAAAATCGAACCAACAGCTAGTAGGGACTTAGAAGGATGGTTAGTTCATCTAAGCCTTATAAGATAACAACTTATTTAATCAAATATGGCGGTTAGTCTATGTATTTGGAGAGGCAACTAAAATTTATACGTGTAGAGGAATGAGTTTCAGTTAGAGCTTCTAGATTCACATACTTAATGAGGTTTCACTGATCTTAATATGTCTCTGATTATGGAGTCAATGTGTTAATTACTTGGTTAAGGAGTTAGGACTAAAACAAGAGGCAGTGGTTCAAAAACCACACACTAAGTACCATTGAAAATCAGATAAGTGCACCTATGACCCAAGTTGTTTTATGGCATAATCTCAGGGATTTAAGGTCAGGATAAGTGTTTTCTTGCCTTCATATTTCATCTATATTTCATCCTTAGTTCATTAGTTATACTTTCAATATTTTATTGATCAGCCCCCACCCCCACCACACACACACCACACACACACACCACCACCACACACACACACATCAATTTTTAGTTTTGCAGATTTCCCTACCTTTCTCTGTTGATTCGACCCTGATATATCCATCTGCTACCCCCTAGCTTGTGTAGTACAACTCAATATACTTTTGCGGGATTGTTTCATCCATGACTGGATAAACCAGCAATCAGGTTTCCTCGATTGTTTAGAAAGGAGCAGCATAAGGATATCAACATTACTAAGGCTGGATGTTGGGTTAATGGATTTTGGACATGGTAATGGAGGTGTAGAAGGGAATATTTAGCTTCTGAACAACCTGATCTGACCAACTCATTATGCCTTTTGCAAGGAACCACCCTTCAATTTCATGTGAAGGATAAGTACATATATACTACAAACTTGGAAGGTAAGTATACGGTCAAAGATGCCTATGAGGCCCTCACCTCAAATCTTTTACAGGTATATTCTGAACCACACTTAACACTCACAAAGTTTATATGGCACAGCTTTGCACCAAAAAAAAATCTATATATTTGCACGAAAACTACTCAAAAGTGCATTACCCACACAAATTATTCTGCTCGTTATGTGATTCCAATGGGGCAAGAAACAATCTACCCGTTATGTCTAAGAGCAGATGAGACAGTGAATCATCTATTCAATGAATGCATTATCACTAAGGAATTATGGAGGAACATTCAACTCTAGATATCTCATAATGGGGTCAATGCAATGGCTGGTAGGGACTCACTATCCACTCTTCAGGTTCATTATGCCTCAATACCTCAAGGATTAAATAAAGCTGCATGGAATACATTGTGGTTATAAATGGTATGGACTATATGGTTTAACAGAAATCAGTCTCATTTTAATTTGGGTGTGCCTAATATTTATCTAATGCTACATAATGTTCAAAGATCTACTTGGTTATGGCTTAGATCTAAGAGAACTACTAAATTCTTCCCATATAGTTTTATAGATGTGCTAATTCAACCTCTTACGGGATTGGCATTTACTACTTAAGGATGGGTTTGGGTGGTTTGGATGGTTTATCTATGGTATCAACTAATTATTATAGGACTAGTGCTGGTAGCTTGTTGATTTGTTGAATTATGTAGACACTTTGGTGCTACCATTTAATTGACATGTGGTAAAATGTTGGATATATGGTAGCACATAGCCTTGTGGTCAGAATATACCTGCTGGCAGAACTGCGTCTTTCATCCATCTAAGTCTATGAGGAACTATTCTAAGTGGCTCATGTGTTTATTCTTATTCATGTGCAATTCTACACTTTGGTGACGCAGGTAGATCTTGGCCTCTGCTGGAAAGTTTGAATGTTTCATTCTCAGCTGGAGAATGAACCTGAAAAGAATGCTGATCTATTGGGTATTCTTATCTCTTTATTCTGTACTGAAACACACTTACTTCTCTATGGACTCATTTTGGTACACGTCAGGAGGAGGCAAATACCTCAACAAGATATGGGGTCAAACAATATTGTTATCAGCAAACTGCACAAACTGTGCAAAGCACTAACCAGACAAAGTTTTGTCAGTGTATTGCACTAGCAAATCAACATCCCTGTTGCTCTAATGGGTATGAAACTTTTAAAATCCAACATAGAGACACTAAAACAACCAAATAAAATATGAGTGAATTGTGCGTGCAGAACACTGAGATATGAGTGTGATACCTGGTTGTGTATACCAGATGCAAAAATTGTGTAGAACACAAACCAGGCAGATCCTTGCTTCTCTGTAGGAGGAAAATGGCAAACTAAGACAGCTTAAGAAGTCAACATTCACGATGGAAAAAATTAGAATGCTCAAAAGGTACACAGAAGCTGACATGTGAGAATTGAAGTTGTAACCACTGACACTCAATAGACGGAAGGAAGCGGCAGAATGTATGAAAGCATAATAGTTTGATTTTATCTGATTGAAGATTCTCAACTCATATTTTTGGGATTGAACTAATATGTGTGTCTACTGGAGTGTTACTCTCATCATTACAAGGATAGCTCATCAGATTTAATCAAGTTGTGTACCAATTTCCCTACAATGGGAGATTGACAATATGACAGTCAGGACATTATATATGGTGAAAAGCAGACAATGGTGATGATCTGAATGCCGAGATGTTGTATGATCTATGCTAGGTGAGCCATATACCAGATCACCATTAGCTATACATGAGGGGGACACAAAGGAATGACATGACATTTAGCTCAACCTCAAAGATATTGTTAGTAGACATCTTCTAGCAGTAACAGGAGTCCCTTGTATTTTATTGTATTTGTTGTTCTGTAAATACTTTATATAGATATATATTGAAGTTGGCTTTTCAAAAAAAAAGAAGGTGGTTGTTGCTTGATTCACAGGTACAAATTTGTCCTTAATCTTCCCCTCCTGTGGATAGTTAAGTGTTGTACTGGTACATGGCTCTCCTAGCATCATAATTTATAAAACAAGTCAACTTTTAGTTCGTTGTCATCAACATATCAGCTAGTTATTCATCAAAACTCAAATTTACGACTGCCAACTTATCAATTCCATTTTTTTTTTATGGATATTGGTACCCAACTCAGTTTAGTTTACGATGAGCTATCCATGTAATGAATGAGAGATAGGGTTCCAGATTAATCTATACCTTCAGATGAAAAAGCAAAGTATCAGAATATATGTACCTCCTTGACATAATGGAATAGGCTGTCAACCTGCTTCTCTGGCTCAGTCTTGTCATTGATGTGTGCCTCTTTAGTTAGGCTGATAGATGTTGAAGAGAGTGACCCTTCTTTGTTTCCTTGCGCTCATCAACCTTATTTGATAAGCTTGGTTGAAGGATGGACCAACTGTTTTAGATAGTGGATAACCTGGTAAACGTTTATTGTCCACTTGCTTTAGAATTACATGAAAGCAACAGGTTGCATCTTCCAACTTTGGAGAGAGCAGGGAAACTGTGCCGATTTTCTCTTAGCTTTGATTCCTAGCCGTGTTTTTTTTGTAGGTTTACATATGATCTTCCAGGGATGTTGAAGGGAGCTGCTAGTGGAATCTGTTGTCTCTTATCTTCAAAAATAGCTACTTCAAGACTCCTTTTTAAGGATTTGGATAACGTCTAAGATCATTGTCCAAGATGAAGGCAGTTAAGGGGCTGCAGTAGCCAATCCGTGAATGTGTATGGGAACTTCATTGTCTTATTTAATCTTAGCCAAAGCCAACTTGATATCTTAATGTTTTCTATGATCTTGAGAGGGTTTGGTTTTGTTGCCTAAAAGTGGCGTGCATTTCTAGCAAGCCAAATGTTCTGTACCATAGATAACCAGATTGTTTTCCAAGCTACCAGATGAACTCTGGTAGGCTTGAGTGAAGTAAAGTCTACCAAGAAGGAACTTGTGTATGCTAAAATCTGTATTGCTATGAAGCAAGTAGAGCATACGTGTGTCATAGTTTCAAGTTTAGAGTTGCAGAAGTTACAGATGGAGATCATTTTTCAGGTATGATGCCTCTCTTCTTTATTGCCCCTTCCGTAGGCAGATCATCTTGTAGCATCTTCCAGACAAGATCTGGATTTTATTCCAGATACTGGACTAAAGTGATGTTTCTTGTTGTGTGAAAACTGGTGAAGTTCCTACACAACATGTTTGTATGCCACCTTTACTGAGTAGTTACTATCAGCATTATCTTCAAAGTTACATATATCTGATCCATTTTCCCGTACTGTGCTATTTAAAGAAGGAAGGTTATTTAGATCAGTTATTTTCACATTTCTTGGCTGTCTACGCCAATTCCAGGTCCAAGACCAGGAGTCATTAATCCAAAAGCCTAAATCAGATATATAGACATTAGTATTAGAAGCTACTTTAAATAATCTTGGAAATTAGTCAGCTAATATAGTATTCTTGTGTCATCTATCCAGCAAGAGTATGGTATCATACCCTCTACCGATTTGTATTTTAACATGTTGCTTGAACCAATTGGTGTTCACGAGGTCTTGGATGTTATTCCACCATTGAGAAGCGTATGCTCTACACCTACTTCTTCCTCTTAGTCTTCTAGTTGGAGTATGAGGTCTCATTAGTTCCTTGAAATCACCAGCTACTAGAAACTCATTAGCTCCATATTTGGATCTTAGGATTTGCAATGCTAGGGTCTTATCACCAGTCTAAATTCTTGCTCCCCACTTGTCGAGCATGGCTTGATTAAATGAGTCTAAGATGCGAATTCCTAGTCCTCCATCCTCAACAACAGTGGTGACTTTCTTCAAGGATGACTAGCAAGTTCCTTTTTTGTCTGACTATCTGTACCACAAGAAGGATCTTTGGCAAAAAGTCAGCTTCTCAATTATAACCTGTGGAGCCCTACAAAAAGCATAAAAGTGATAAAGCAAAGCAGCAAGTACAGAATTCAGTAAAATCAACTTACCACCCAAGAAGAGAAACTTATGATCCCATAGGTTGAGGGTGCGGTTGAATCTGTCAGACACAAAAGATAAAGTAGTAGCTTTGGATTGATTAAAACTTATAGGAAGTCCCATATACTCGCAAGGGAAAGAGTTGGCTTTGCATCCCATGAAAAGCAGCCATTTCTTCTAGAGTATCAGTATGGATGCCTATGCTCATGAGACTACTCTAAGTGTAATTGTTTTTCAGACATGAAGTGACTTAAAAGTTCAAGAAGGTAGCCTTGAGCGCTTTGATAGTATGCCAAGTAACCTCACCGAAGAGAAGCGTATCATGTGCAAATTGTAGATGACTTAAAGGTACTTTGTCCCTCCCAATGGCAACTCCTTCGTACATATTTGGCTAAATGGCTTTAGATATAAGAACTAAGAGGCCTTTTGCTGCTAACAGGAACCTCCCTATCGCAAACCCCTCTTGGATAAGAATTCATGTGATGGACCTCCATTGATAAGAACAGAGGAAGAAGCAAATGGCAATATCTCCTTAATCCAGGTCTTGGGTGTAACCAAAAATCTTCTTAATCCAAGTCCAGCATGTTGGGAAACCTATTTGGAGCATTAGATCCTGTAAATATCTCCAGTTAACAATGTCCAATGTTTTTTCAAAGTCAACTTTGAGAAGAATTTCCTACTTTTTGAGCTTCCTCAATTCATCTATAGACTCATTTTTTACCAGAACACCATCAAGTAGTTTTCTGTTCTTGATGAAGTCCGTGTGAGTAGAAGAGATGATTTCTTCCAACACATCCCTGATTCTGCTTGCTTGCACTTTTGAGAGTATATTAGGCATGAATCCAATGAGATTTATTAGTCTGAAGTCATGATCTTTAAGGGAAGCATTGAACTTAGCAAGAAGAGTGATATGAGCAGCATTAGCTCAGCTTGCCAGCTTGTAGTTTCGGCAGATTTCTAGGAAGAACTGTAAAATGTCAGTCTTGAAAAGAGACATGAAATGCTTTAGGAATATTAAGTTCAGCCTATCAGGACATGGGCTTTTTCACTACCACAATCATGTATAGCTGTCAATATCTCTTGGTCAGAGAATGGTAAGGACGGTTTGACTTTGCTTGATTCAAACAGCCGTTTAAATCTGATGCTTTTAACTAAGGGTCTGACCCATGACTGTTTATAAAGCGTCTCTTCAAAATGTCTCTTGAAAGAATCTTTGACTGATCAAGCTCTTCAATCCAATGATTCCCACTCCAAATCCCATGGATAGCATTCCTATATCTATTTTTTCTCAACCATCTATGGAAGTAGGATGTATTGGCATCACCCTTCTGGATCCAGTTCACTCATAATTTTTGGAATGTTAGGCAGTCTAGCATCCTAGTGATTACATCCAGTTCATCCGTCATACTGATGACCTCCTGCTAAAGCTTAACAATGTTGTTAAGTCATGCATTTGTCTCAAGCTCTGAAAGTTGAAGAAGAATATTATTCATCTCAGATTAAAGGTCTCTAGGAGCTGCTAGATTCCAAGCTTTTATTCCTTCACGAACAACTTTGATTTTTTTTTAAATATATGGACAAGAACTAGTGTTGATGGCAGTCACTAAAGAATTTAAATCATCCAAGTCCAACCAGCCATCAAGGGACAGTGATCCGAATCAATCTTATATAGACCTCACAGTATCCAATTTGCCTCCAAACCAATCCAAAGATTATTTATAGAAATTCTATCAAGCCTCCTCATTGACTTTAAGTATCAAGTAAATTTTCTCCTTTCCACTCTTAGAACAGGAAGCATCATTAACCCAAATGGTACTGCATTTCCTTTCACTATGGTCAAGAACTGCATTGAAGTAACTCATCAAGCACCATTTCTCTAATTCTTTGGTACCGTTCGTATGGGATCAAGGTTGGATGAGTTTAGCTGATAAGTCATATGCACCATAGATATTTAGTATGTTTGCAATTGTAGTATCATTAAACAATGATACTGAAACGCCTATAAAGCCGTCTCTTGCAATGAGGACTTGCTTGTTGAATGCAGACTTATTCAATATGCAAAGGAGACCACCTGATTGGCCAATAGAACATTGAAAATACCAATCAAAATTTCCATCAAACCAAAGATATGCAAAAAAGTATTCGTCTATAAATTCCATTTTGGTTTCCTGTACACTAAGGAAGTCTGACTTCTAATACATAACCAATTCATTTAAGTCTTCCTGATGCAACCCAAGTTGCACCCAAGCCCAAACAAGGGGGCCACGACCCCAAAGATGGAGGAGACAAGCCCAAGATGTTCAATGAAGGTGGAAATGAACTCAAGAAGGTCATGAAGCCCGCCAAACAACATGAACCCCTAATTATGTCCGATGGGCTTAACACAAGGATGAAGGCTATGAAATTCAAAGAGGCCACAAATGAAATGATCTATGAAATGTGGGATGAAAATATGACATTTGGAATTTTTGGACTGC
>JAOWBN010100452.1:0-32364 GCA_028565015.1 Pinguicula moranensis
CACCGGAGAGCTTGTTTTGCTGAGCGTAAAGGCCAACTAGATTTGCCATTTCTGATAGTGATTCAGAACTAACTAATCAGCAAAATCTATGAGCATTTCAATTTTCTTCTGGCATCCTTGGAGAACAGGACCTGCACATGAGATTATGTTTCTACATAAAAAACCAAGCTTAAGTCGGTGATGGTCATTATTGTTAGTATTAATTCCAGCTATGTTTTTTGATGTTTGGTTCGTTTGGCCGATCGAAATGGCATCTTTGTTCGAGCATCGTAATAAATTGGCATCTGAAACTCCAGACCATCACCGTTTCCAAATTGACCGCCATTACTTCAAGATAACATCGTAATGAATTGGTGTATGTTTATTGTATTACTTAAACATTTTTCATTTGAGGCAGGAATAGAAATGAAATTTCCCCTATTTTTTAAAAAATGGACTGTCCAATTCCGTTCGAGACTATGTTTAGCAAACATGTAATTACTTTATTTGGCTCAATTCCATCTCCTTTCCAATCCTACATGTGCAATTCCGGTAACAATTCTTTGTCAATTGTCAAGACGGGATTACTAGTAAATAGGGCCTATATGTTTAAGATTGACAACGATACGTTTTTTGATGCAACTGCTTGCTAGTGTTTTTTTGGCAATAAAAAATATTTTTTTCCTTCAAATTTTTTTTCTTCAAATTTTGACAACAATTAAGTACATTGTTCAGAGTGGGACTAAAAATTGGTTGTGTTGACTTGAGAATTAATATTGGTTGAATTTGAGGGCAATTTAATAAAAAATAAAAAATAAAAAATGCGACAGGAAAATCCATCTACAATTCCTGATTACCAAACATGATTATTTTAAAAAATGTAATCCCCTAAACCACTATCAAACCGGGGACAAATATTTTGATCCTATTTTATCCCCCAAGTTACCCGCAATGAAGGACAAATGAAATCTCGCTACCAAACACACCCGTAGGGTTTCCATATCCCGTCTTCAACCCGCGTTGTGAAGTTGTCGTCTTGTCCTTACTATTCACTATTATTACTGCATTTACCAGATATAAATACTTGTCATAACCCTAATCCACAAAATTCAACTCGTTCACAATGTCTTCCTCCATGATAGAATTCTTCACGACCGACTCCTCCCTCAGCGACATCTCCTGTCCGGAGACAAGAAAATGGATCTTGTTTGTATTGATATGGGTTTCGTAGAGAACCCGAGGAAGGAGTGTTCTACCGAGAAGGAGAAAAGTCCAAAAGAATACCCTATGCCTGCTTCTAATCTTGAAAAGGTGAATTCTATCATCAGTACTCGATACGATTTTTTTAAATTCTGTTTATCCTATTTTGAGTTTATGAACCTGTTTTCTATCTATTTCTAGAATTGGCTTGATTCTCCGGTTTCTTGATATGCGATTTACTGTTTTTATTCCATCAGCCTTCCAAACATTCGAGGAATTGTCGATTAGGAATTTGTAACTTAGTTTAAGGAAACTGGGAAAATTGAGAGTCCAGATTAAGAAAGAATCATTTTTTTTCGATTTGTTTTGCTTGAATTTGTTAGTCTACAGTTTTTTCGGATTCCAATTTCAATCCTGCTTTTGGCAGAATAATAATATGTAATTTGGTCTGGCTTAACTGCTTTGAATAGGCTCACATCTCAAATCTCTAAGCCTCCACATCGGAAAACTTCACCCCTTAATTGGTTCCCAAGGAAGAAGGTGATACACCCATCCATTTGCTAAATGGTCTTGAAGAGGACAAAGTTTCTTCATGCTGATTATTGATGCAGGAAGTGAATGGAATCCATTCGGCTCTAAATGAAAAATTGTTGCTGTTATAGCCCATGGCGATCTGTTTGGGTCACGGATGGGGAACATATTCCAGGTGACTAGAGCCTCTTGGGCACCTGCTCATCTATTGGAGGAAACTGAAAATCAGCCCATCCTAATCGAAGTTGCAGAAGTGGTGTTTGTTAGAACTCATCCCTTCTGTATTCCAACGTGAAGATCGACTAATCATCCATCGTAGTGTCTATTCTCTTGAACTGAAATGGAGGGACATCTGGCTTGGCATGGAGCTTGATGCAGAGGAGGAGATCAATATCTCTTATTATGGATCGAGTTGTTTTGTTGTGATATTTTGTTTTTTGTGACTATATGTTGCTTCACAAACTTTTTTTTTTGTTAATTCAAATTTCATTAAATATAAATAAGGTATGTACAAGGAAAGAAAAAAGAAGGGAATAAAATACAAGAAGTAGAAACAAAAATATAGTGTCCCCTAGGAGGTACCAATTATATATACACTTCGAGATTGATCTGAATGGCATGCCTCTTTTTCCTATCCTCCTTATGGTATAGTTAAGGGTGAGCTGGTGCATGGCTCAACTAACGTCACAGAAGTTCATAAAGCATCTCAGCATTCAGATCATCGTCATCATCCACTCTTCACCAAAGCAAATGTTATGACTGTCAGATTGTCAATTCCCATTGTAGGGATATTGGTATACAACTCGGTTAAGTTTGGTGAGCTATCCCTGTAATGAGTGAAGGAGTGTTACTCTGAGTAGGCATGCATATCAGATCAAAACTAAATAAAATAGAACTAGAATGACCTATGTATGCCGAGGGCATAATTTCCATCAAAGCACAGATCACATGAGTGTCATTAATCCCTAGTTCATCATGGGTCTCAGATTTGAGTTCGGTAGAGTGCACAGAAGTGACATAAGCTCCTTGCTAACTAGATGTTTTAGTCCATTGAGAAACAGGTCATGCTCTATGCTAGTAGGTATATCAAGTGGTGGGATAAGTCCACATACTGAGGAGGTTGATTGTTTAAGCTCCTTCCTAACCTGTACCACAATGTAACAGCAAGAGAGTAAATGTAGCATAGTTACAAGTAAAAGCGGAAGAAGATACTTGACCAATTGGTCTTCAGGTGAGTCCTTATCTCCTAATTTCTCCTTGTGTCATGTTCTGCCCCAACACACAAGGAGTAGTCTGTTTGCATCCGAGAGGAATCAAAGCTACAAATTATCCTTAGAATTCAAGACATGTAGATGGATTCAGCATCCAGTCAGATAGTGAGTAAAGAAATAAGGCCATATTTCTCATAGATCTCAGCCGCATCCACAATGCTCGTTGAATTAGCTGGATTGTATCCTGCACATTTACCTTTTTACGTTGAAAATGAGAGCTATTTCTTACTTTCCTGATCTGCCATATCATGACTATCCATACTGATTTCCATGCATTAGTGGTGAGTGCAGCAGGTTTCGTAGCTAAGAAGTCTTGGAGGGTAGGTCAAAAATGCATAACTGTTGTAGGGAGGGCAGGATTATGCAGATTCTGCTGCTTCCGGGGTAGCAGCCCCTCTTGAATACCCTGCGAGACAGAGAAGCAAGTTGCATCCTGCTGTTGGGAGATGATATGTCTCAGCTGGAGGGTTGCTTTTATTAGTAGGGCATTTTGACTAGCTCTCCATGCTAGGATCATTTCCTTCATAAGAGAGAATTTATTTCAAATCCTGTTGTGGTTTTCCACTGCCTCCAGTGAGTACATCGATTGAGCTACCTCACACAGTGCTTTGTAAGCTCCCTTGACCGTGTACTTCCCATTTGTGTATCCATCAAAGACATAGTGGTCATCACCTATCCCCTCGGGCTTGATATCCTACAAAAGAAGAAATAAAGTTGTTAGATCAGCCTGTTCATGAGTACGCAATTCTCTTATCCAGTTTAATGACCAAGTCCAAAGATCAGATTTCCATATTTCAGCAGCTGCTACGTAGGTCTTGATTATCTGGTAACCTGTAGAGCCTATGATACATAGTAGCTATATGAAAATTATTATACCATTTGTCCTTCCAAAACAGAGTACTCTCCCACATCCAAGCTTGAACCTTACTGCTTGCTGAAACCATGTGCTCTGTAGGGTGTCTTGGAGCTCATTCCACCATGAGGAGGCATATCTGAGGCCTCTTTTAGAAAAGTGTCTTGAATTAGAGTTTCATGAAAAAAAAAGATATTTTATACTTAATTTAGGAGGGCTTTTTGGTAAAAGCATGCCAAATTAAAAATGAAAGGATATCCGTCGTGGTCATCCCTAATACCAAATGAGGGCTTTCTCTCAGCCGTTATGCCGTCTACCCACTACTAAACAGAGGGTAAAAATAATTTAACCAACAGTAGTTCGCGAAGCCAGATAAGCCTAATCCGGCTACCAAATGAACCCTAGGTGTTTCGCCTGCCACATGAATAGTTTGACGGTCATATTGCCCTAGATACCCCCAATAAGAGGTGACACGTGTCCATCTGGATCACGTCACACCAGATGGTATTGCGATTAATCTTTCTAATGGAAAAATGATCTGGGTTCTTTTGGTCACTAATAACTCCCTGCCACGTTTCAGACACATAAGTTTATATGTGTCTGGGTGTGCTTCAATTGAAATACCCAGCTTTGTAACCACTTCTGTTGAAATAATATTTTTGTAGCTACCACCATCTACCAGGAACCTGCACACCTTGCCAACAATTGTAAATGTGGAATTAATAATATTGTTTCGCAATCAATTGTAACCATCTTCTTTAGGCGCAAGGCACGCTCTATGAACCACCAAAGAAATGTCTGAATCCCCATGTTCCAAGACCTCAAGCATTTCATCATAAAAAGGGGTTGCCGATACTCTTATATACCTTCATAAACTTCACCGCTAGCCTCACCATACATTACTTTCTTTCCACTTTTCTTACATTCAGCTTGTTGATGTCCAAGCTCCCCGTATTTGAAGCAATGAAGACCTCATGTTGTTTGATTAGCTTGAGGTGGGTTTGAGACAGGGCTGATGTCTTTCACCGGCACCTTCTGATAAGTGCTGCTAGAGGTATCACCAAAGCTTTTCTTCAATTGTTTTTCAATCACCAATGCTCGCCGATAAGTAGCTGGCACAAGAGACATCTGCCCACAAAGATTGTTAAAAACAGTAGGGGAAGACCATACTAATTCAATTCTAAACTTATCTCCACCATGTCCCGAGGTAGGTGAGGACATGGTCATTTGGAATCCTGAAGAGAATGGCTTGTTCTCAGTCAATATGGCCTAGGAATCAATTAGAGACAGAGCTACTGCAACTGATATGAAGAAGTTCTTTAGGCACAAGTCTCTCCACAAGAAAGTCAGCCTTTGTTCATGGAAAGCTTGGCATGGGTGTCTGCCAACGGATGACAACATAACTAGCAGGGGAATCCAGTTAGCGTCAAGCTGCCAGTGTTGCAGGGAACGTTCCCAAGAGACGTCTGACCATGTGTTATCTAACTTTCCTCTAACAGACAACCTCTGGACAAGAGCTGCGCACCTTATGAAGGTTAGCTTTGCAGGAAACATCGGATGGAAAGCAAGGATCACACAGTGGCAATTGTTCACCAAAAGTGAGGGCTATGTGGTTTTATTTCATCTATCATCCCTCCACTACTAACATGGTACCTATGGCTGCGCAGGTGCAAGGCAAGATTTAAAGGAACATACCGGAATGTGGAGCAAATTTGGAGGCAGGTTATTTCTATTATACTTTCTCTAGCATCACTAACTCAACTCACTTTCAAACTGCAGATACAGGATGAGCAGTGAGGCATCACCTCAACATACCTATAAGGTTCAGTCCTCATGAGAGCTTCAGGATTGTGCGCTGGGAAAAGCCTCCGTTTGGGTGGATCAAACTGAACACTGATGGTAGCTGTGTTGGCAATCCGGGCACTGTGGATGGTGGTGGCATTATAAGAGATGACAAGGGTGACTACATTGCGGCATATTTAGTGCATTTGTGTAAAGGCACGAACTATGGTGCGAAGCTACAAGTCGCAACTGAAGGGTTGAAGCTATGCCATTTGAAAGGGTAGCGTAACGTGATTCTACAGACTGACTGGTAGCTACTTGTGAACTTTATCTGGTCAGACTCATGCAGCCCACGGTACCTATGGGACTACTGGAGTGCATTCAAAGGCTAGACGTAGGTACAGGGATTTAGACTAAGAGTAAGGCACACATTCAAAGAAGGAAATTCTATTGCAGACCTCTTAGCAAAACAGGCTACATCAGGAGCTTCCAATTTCTACTGGTGCAAGGAAGACCTTCCATGGTTGGCAAGGGGAATGCTTCGACAAGAGAAACAAGAAGTACCTAATATTAGGTTCTGCTAAAGCCTTAAGGGTCGTTAGGACTCTTCTCTCCTCTGATCTGTAAGCGGGTGGTACTATTTTTGATGGGTGAGGGTCGCTTATGGCCATGCCCTTATGTAAAGGTTTGGCTCACGCCTCAAGAGAGCTATGTGAATAAAGTGATGGAATTTCATATAAAAAAAGTGGCTGGCACATTCAACGGGTCAAAAGGTTGAATGTCGCTTGGATTTGTGGTTATTCTCTGATATATCAGGTCATCGGTTGTTCTTCAGTCACTACTAAATCTACTTGTGCGAGGAGATTTTAAAAATCAGTAGTATACTCATCTACTGCTTGACTTCCTTGCTTCAAATTATGAAGGCGCTAAATCATCATTCTTTGAAAGTTAGCAGGAATAAATGTGGACTTCATTTGCTTCTTCATCTTTTCCCAAGTTAAAATCTTGGACTTTTCAAGCCTTTCTGGTGTGAACTTGTGTTGATGCCACCATGATATAGCCCTTCCAAGTAATCGAGTTACAATATGCGACACACGCTTATTCTGGTGAATCTCTTTGAGTTCAAAAATTTGTTCCATCACAAGTACCAAATCAACAAACTCTTTGAGCTGTAAATTTACTTTGAATTCTAACACTTCGGTCCTCATGCCAGTTTCCCATTTACGGTTGTAGTCACCATAACAGGTCAACTCTTTATCGATTCCAAATGGATTTTCCTCATCTTCGTCATACAAAGGTGCATTCATTATGTTCTAAATTGATTTCTTCCTAGCTAGGGATGGGCATTCGAAATTCGGAATTCGGAATTCGAAAATGCTCATTTCTGATCCGAACCGAATTAATTTCGGAAGCTAAGTTTGAATTTTGATCCTTTTCGTATAGTTATTCAGAATTTGGAATTCGTAATTCCGAAATTCGGAATTCGATTTGGAATTAAAAAAATTCGGAATTTTCGAACAGTAATAAAAACTAAAAAAATATTTTTTGAAATTCAAAAATATTTTGGAGAACTAGAAAAAATATTTTGGAAATTCAAATTTTTCTAAAAAAAAAGTTCAGACATTCGAAAATCCACCCTATATTTTTTTGATCCGATCCAAAATATAATTCGGAACTGAAATCATATTCTGATCTGATCCGAAATTGGAATTTGGAATATCGAAATTTGGAATTTGAAAAATTTTGAAAATTGAAATTTTCGAATTCCTAATGCACAACCATAGTCCTAGTGCTAGCACAAATCTTGGAGAATTGGCTCACTTCTTGCTTGAAACGTCTACTCCAGCCTGTTCCCACAAACCTGATCCACAATCTCTAAGATTTTAGCTTTGTTATCCCGACCAAAGATTTCATTAAGATGTTGAGCATGTTTAGGCGGCACGCTGGCACGGATAAATTGCAGGTTACTCAAGCTCTGATACAAACTAACGCAACTCCAACAATAGAGTTGGCCAAAAAATAGGGAATTTGCAAGAATATGTGCTATTTCAGCAATTTTGAAACTCACAGGTGATCGTTGGGTAAACACATAAGAAGGCGAATTCCCAACAAATTCTCTAAAATTTCAATTTCATTAATTTAGCAACTGCCTTACAATTTCATTCAATTATTAATTTTAAGAAAATAGACACAACTACTCGGAAATGGAAAAGGCAATGACTCATAACTGACTCAAACATGTAGATACATCAGTACGATAGCACTAGAATCACACAAGCTCAAACATGTAGATACACCTATAAAAATAGTAGTTTGTTACAAATTCAATAACTCACGATCCAACCGTTAAAATTTGATCTCCTTCAGTCAGAATGAAGTTGTATGAATCCACTAACTCTAGTTAAACTATCAGGCCGATCGAATCACGTTTGGATCTCCGCTCGTCAGTAAAATTGAGGCTACGCGAGCTGCTATTCTCTCTCTTTTTGTCACGATTTTTGTGTCTACATAAACCTGGACACACACACATACACATAAATTTGCCTTATATACTCAAATGAATCAAAAAGTTGGGTCGAAAACATTAGATTTTATATGGGTTCTTAACACAGTTGAGAGGCCATTAACCCAACAAATCTCCCCCTCCCAACTATGTGGAGGGTCTTGCATCCCAAAAAGAGAACAACAACTTCAAACTTACATTTTGGCAGAATCTTTGTCATCATATTAGCCCCTTTTGTCATCCGTATGAACTTTCTGAATCTTAATCAACTTCTCATCCAACACATCACGTATCCAATGATACATTTCAACTTGGAATGAAAAGTAAGATACTTTCCAAGATGCATTGCAATTTGACTATCACAAAGTAAAACATACATGTCTTGAGAGTAACCAAGTTCTTTCAAGAACCTCATCAAATACAACAACTCCTTGCATGCTTCTGTACCTGCTATGAACTCAGTTTCAGTAGTTGAAATGCAACACATTTTTGCAACCTAGATTGCCAAGAGCCATCTCCCCCTGCAAAAGTAGTCAGGAACCCTGAAGTAGACCTTAAGGTGTCAACATCTCCATCCACATATGAATTAGTTAACCTGTGAGAACTGATTTCTCACCTCCAAAGGAAAACTTTAAATTTGGAGTGCCACGAAGATATCTCAAAATTCGCTTAACTGCATTCCAATGCTCTCTTCCTTATTTTGAAAGAAATTTGCTCACTATACCAGTTGCATGAGCAAAATCAGGTCTTGTACATTTCATAGCATACATCAAACTACCAACAACAGAAGAATAAGGAATATTGTTTATTTTTTTTCTTCTCTTCATCAGTAGAGGGACTTTATTTGCTGCTCAACTTCATATGTATCGCGAAAGGAGTGCTAACTGGCTTGGCCTTATCCATTTGATATCTCTCAAGCACTTTCTCAATGTACATTTCTTGTGATTACCACAACTTCCTTAATTTTCTATCTGGAATAATTCTTATCCCAAGAATTATCTTTATTGACCCCATATCCTTCGTGTTAAGGACTTGCTCAATTCCTGTTTCAACCTGCAAATTCTGGGAACACTTTTACTAACATTAAGCATATCTTCAACATGAAGCAACAAGATAATAAAATCATCAAGGAGAATTTGTGAACAAACACATAATGATCACAAGTAGTCTTTTCGTAAACCTGTTGCATCATCACATAATCAAATTTCTTGTACCATTATCTCGGAGCTTGCTTCAAACCATACAAGCTCTTTTTCAACTTGCACACACAATCCTTTTTGCCTTTCACCTTAAATCCTTCCGATTGTTTCATGTAAATTTTTTCATTCAAATCACCATGAAGAAAAGCAGTCTTCACATCCATTTGCTCAATTTATAAGTCAAGGCTTGCAACTAGTCCCAATAAAATCTGGATTGAAGACATTCTCACAACGGATGAAAGAATCCCATCGAAATCAACTTCCTTTTTTCTCACTGAAACCATTAACAACCAATCTTGCCTTGTACCTTGGTTTGGGAGTGTTCTTTTCAAGCTTCAGCATGTAGACACACATGTTCTTCAAATCTCTCTTACCCTTGGGTAATCATATAATCCTTCATTGTATCAAACTATTCCTTCTTGTCTACACTTTCCATAGTTTCTTCAAAATATTCAGGCTCACCCCCGTCAGTCAAGAGCACATACTCACTTGAAAAATATCTAGTAGACTATTGTTTATCTCCGGTAGACCTTCCGAGTTCAACTTCTTGTGGATCATCATTAACAACATCTGTAGGATTATGCAAATTATCATCTTTCTTATCATCAGCAAAATCTTCATATTGCACATCAGTTTTAACTGTATCACCACTAATTGTAGTTGGCAAATGTGGTGTAGAACTTGGATCAACATCAATGAGATCATCTTGAGTGTGAGAATCATACTTCTCTACCTTATCAATATCAACAATAGTTTGGTCTCCACAAAATACCACATTATGGCTCCGTATGACCTTCTCAACTGGATCATACAATTTGTAACAAAACTCATCTTTACCATATCCAATGAAGATGCATTGCTTTTCCTTAGCAACCACTCAGCTCTATGAATATGAACATGAACATAAATTTTGCAACCAAACACTTTCAAATGATCATAAGAGGTGTTCTTTCTAGTCCAAGTATTTTGTGGAACATCACGCAAAGCAACAACATGAGTCAAATTAATAACATAAGTAGAAGTATATAAAGCCTCACCCCAAAAGGATTGTGGAAGCCTCTACTCCAGTAACATGCATCTGACACGATCCATCAATGTTCTGTTCATTCTTTCAGCCATCCATTTAACCAAGGCATCTTGGGAGGCATCTTCTGTTGTCTGATCCCTTGTTGCTTACAATACTGCTCAGTCCACGGTACTCATCACCGTTGTCATTCCTGATGCATTTAAATTTATTTTCAGTCTCCCTTTCAATTAAAGCTTGAAACTCCTTGAACTTGTCAAGCACTTGATCTTTGGTCTTCAAGGTATAGACTCAAAGCTTTATGGAATGATCATCAATAAAAGTCATAAAATTAGATGCACCAACATTATTTTTTACCTTCAAAGGACCACAAACATCTTAATGAACCAAATCCAACAAATTTGGTTGCCGGTGAGGAGGATTAATCTAGAAAGATACTCGATTCTATTTCCCTTCAAGACAATGAGAGCAATTTTCAAAACTGGAACTCTTAACACCTGGAAGAACATTTTTCTTCACCAAATCATCAAGCCCTTTGGCACTAATATGACTCAATCTCTTATCCCACAATTCTAGTGAGCATTGATTCTCCACCACATTTACTAAGCCATCTGAAATTGAAACTTGCAACAAACAGAAATCTTCCTTCAACTTCGAACCTTTAGCCAAAACCAAGGACCCTTTGCTAATTTTCCATTTTCCACCAACAAAATTGTTGCCATAACCATCATTATCAAGTCTCTCAATGGAAATCACAGTCTACCGAACGTTAGGAGCATGCTTAACATCTCTAAGCAGCACTGTAGAGACATTACCCACTTTCAAGCAAATATTACGAAAACCAATAACCTTGGCAAGGCCATGGTTGCCTATTCTCAAGGAGCCAAAGTAACTGGCAAAGTAAGTGCTGAAAAATTTCCTTCTTGGAGTATCATGGACTACAGTACCTGAGTCACCAACCCAGCTTGTACTAGAAGACATCAAACTAATATCACAGTCATCATAAGCTGTAAGAAGTTTATCAGTTGTAGCAGCAACAACACGATCAGTGTTAGTTTCTTCAAACTTCTATGATTTTTTATTGTTCCCATTATTTTTGTTTTTCAACTACCAATAATTCTTCTTGAGGTGACCCCTTCCTGTGGCACTGATGGCACTCAATATCCTAGTACTTGGACGTGAACTTGCTTTTACTTTTTTTCTTTATTGCCTTGACCTCTGTTCTGATTTTTCCCTCCTGCTCTGTAACCAAAACCTCAGTCTAAGGTGATGAACCCTGAGTTTTCCTTCTAATCTCTTCATTAAAAATTCTATTTTTGGCATAATCAAAGGACATTTTTCCATCAGAAGCAAAATTTGTTTATGAGACCCGAAATGTCTCCAACCAATCATGCAAAGTATTAAGTAACCATAAACCAAGTATCTCATCCTCAAACGTAAAACCAATATTATACAGTTGATTTAATACACCTTGAAACTTATTAACATGATTAGAGATAGGTGTACCCTCAGAGTACCTCAAATTAATCAAATGTTTCAATAAGTATAATTTGTTATTACCTATCTTGGAAGCATACAACTTTTCAAATATATTCCATAGTGTCTTTAAATTTGTCTCGTTTGCAACAAGATTGCGAAGAGTGTCATCCACCCACATTTTGATAAAGCCACAAACCTGTTGATTCTCGAAATTCCATTCTTCATCATTTTTTGATGCTGGCATATCCGAAGCAAACACAGGTAAATGCATACTTTTTACAAATAGAAGATCTTTCATTTTACCCTTCCAAATGTTATGATTCATGTCATTCAACGAAATCATCTTACTAGTATTTATCTCCATAATTCTAGCAAATCAACAACCACAAACCTAACTCTGATACCACTCTGATGGGAGGAAAGTATCTCAAATACAATAACTCGATAGCAGAAGGAAAATGAAAATATCTCCCCAATTTGCAAGAATCTGTCAGGAGCACAAATAGCTAGTACCAAATGTGAAGATAATAGTAATGAAACAATAGTAGAAAAACAAGGACACCAAGATTTACGTGGAAAATCCCTTTGATGTGAAGATTTGAAAAACAACGGGATCATTAGATCCACTACCACCAAAATATAGAGTAAGGGTACACAATACAGCAACACACCATTAATGTCTAGCCATTAACATGAATACGAAGGCACTAGAATCACACAAGTCCAAACACGTAGATACATCTATAAAAATAGTAGCCTGTTGCAAATTCAATAACTGACGATCCAACCGTTATAATTTTATCTCCTTCGGTGAGAATGAATTTGTATTAGTCCTCTAGTTAAAGGATCAGGCGATCGAACCACATTTGAACCTTCGATCGTCAGTAAAACCAAGACTACACGAGTTGCTCTTCTCTCTTTTTGGTAGGGGTGTCAGGCGATGGTGTTAGTGGCGGATTGTCCCCACCGCCATCAGCAACCCGTCGCACTGCCACTATCGATTATTTAAAAAAAAAATATTAAAAAAATAAAAAAGTTTGAAAAATATTAAAATACAAATTAAAAATAATTAAAATAAATAAAACCTTAAAAGTCGTTTGGTGGTGGTTGTGGCAACTTACCGCCACCACCGCTAGCGATAGACAACCCTACTTTTTTGTCACGATTTTCGTAATCCTAGACACGGACATAGATGTGCCTTATATACTCAAATGGATCCAGAAAGTTGGGCTGAAAACATTTAGTTGATTACACCGTTTTAGGTATTTAAAATCAGATATCAATCTCTCCCAAAAGTTGAGTCCTAGTTAATTGCAGAAGAATCATACCTAATTCCACTATGAAAACAAAGCTTAACAATATTAATGATTGAAGAATCATCGAGGTATTGGACAAGTTACGTTTTTTATTTTTAATTAATGGGCATGTCGAAAACTAATAATAACTGAGGGCCAATAATAAAAAGCCTTACCAAGTTTCAATTATATTGGGACACTCAAATAAATGAGTGCACTTGTCTGGGATCGCTTTGTCGGCTGCCTTACAATTTGTTTTCAGAAAATAACTTCAGCATATAATACACATTTTATTTATCCAAAAACAATTGCACACTGATTTTATAAGTTAATATAATAGTGGGTGTGGGGGGCGACTATATTTTTGTATTCACCAAACACAATCCCGCCCACTCTTAGAGGTAGACGCAGTGGCTGAGCCAGGAATTTGTGAGAGCGGGGGCCAAATTTTTTTTTTAACCAAGTGGGTCGGATCGGGTTGAATCTGGTTCAGTCTATTTGCACATCTAGATATTGCGATAAAAACTATAAGAGTCAAATCAACCTATAAAAAATGTAGGATTAATATTTGTGATAAAAATAATATTTCAACAATATTTTTATTAAGATATTTTAGACAATAATTATAATGATCATTGTTTTCAACAGATAATTAAAAAATACTCATTGATATTAGAGCATCAACAATCTAGTAAAATATTAAACTATTAGAAGTAATTATATTAAATAACTATAAAAAAAAAATATTCAAAAAATATATGAGTAAAGACTAATAACGTTGATAAAAATCTATATGTGTTTTTTGATATAGTGGTAACTCTGTTTGATTTTATATTGAATCACCAGGGTTCAAATCGTACCCAACTCAAGGATTCGAACCCTGCACAATAAGTTCAAAAAGTGGACATTCTACTAGTTGATCCAAACAGATTATATGTACAATATAAATGCAATTACAATATTTAGGGCGATCAAAATTTAAAAAATAATTTTTTTTACATATAATTATTTTTTTAATATGTTGGGAGACCATAGCCCCCTTGTCCGCCCTAGCTCCGCCATTATATTAAAAGCTAACGAAAATATATAAATCTCTAATAGAATTGGTAAAGTTCCATAATAAAATGTGGTGTAGTGGTCATAATTTTAAATGTATATGGAATGGTAACCGGTTCGAATCCTAGAGAGATTTTTTGTTTGTTTTAATTTTTCAAAATAAATCTGAAGAATAGAGCAAAGAGATTCAAACCCCAAACATATTCAAAATAATTTGACACTCTTACCAATTTAACTATACAAGCATTATGTTGGATCTAACACAAATATAAATTTATTATGTTAAGTGGGGCCAAACTAAAAAAATTAAATTTTTTGCATATAAAATAAAAAAAATATTAAAATTTTGGGGGACCATGGCCCCCTCTGGTCCCCCTCCCTCCGCCTCTCGGTAGACGTGCGGGCTTCACATCAAGCCACGACAGGTTGAGCATGATACCCAAATCGTGTCTGGTCAGACCAGCATGATAGATAAATAGGCTGTGCCGGGCCACAACAGTGATGGATAGAGATGGTCCCGCACGACCATTTGGTTACCTCTACCGTATAAATATATATGCAATGTATTATTATATTTTTTATTTGCCAATATAAGTATTTGAACCTAACGGTGGTGTTAGAATTTTGAATCCAGGAAGCGACACACACATCCGTGGAGCAAGGAACACATTCGAGGAGGGAAAGTGATATATATATATATACCAAAAATAATTACGGTATCGGAGACTCGATGCCCCTCACCCTCGCCTTGGCTTAACCTTTTTGAATTCATAACTTAGTGGATATGTTTTGCTACAACCACTAAATACATCGAGTTTTCTGTATCTTAATGTATTTATTCTAATGATTTGGCCTAGTTTTATCAAGTAATTGCATGGAGAAGAATAAGAAATGATAAACAATGTACTATTACCCTAGTTCTTGCTTCCAAATGCTTATATCACTATCATGATGATGGCATATGTAGACTATAATTAGAACGGATCTAATCAATCAACTGAAAAACCTAAGTTCAAACGAATCTGAATACCAACGGATCGTATTCGATACCTGTTTGATGCGGAAGCGTCTCTGGATCGTAGTCTCCTTGATTGAATTAATCACATTGAAGGGTCTATAAAAGTCTCTGTTATATCCACGAACCAAATCTCTTCCCCGAGAGTGATTGGGAACAATCAGAAAGAAAACTTATATTTCTCTGGTTCTCAACGCATGAGTTGTTAGCGGTATATTAATCTCTGTAGACACATAGCCTATATATATAGAGATTTAACTGGGTAGTTAGACGGGCTTGTGGTTATGTGGGCTTAAGGTTTAATTAATTAAACAAATCAATTAAATTAATCCAACAAAAAAAAGAGAGAGTATTTTTCAGCATTTTCAGCAACATTACAAAGTAGAATCCTTAGAAAGACCCATGCCAGATCTCCCGTGTCTTAACACTCTACCGGAGGAAGATAATATATATTTAACACCAGCATTCACGAAGCTTGAAATCAAGGATACAGTCTAGAGTTGCCCACTATCTAAATGCGTGCGCCCGGATGGATACAACTTCACTTTCATACAAATCGTGTTGAAACTGTTAACACGTGAAAAAGGTTGAAGAGAATTGTCTTTCTTGATTGTTTATTGCATTTGATACATTGATTTTATAGACTAACATAGAGGGGATCCCTTAAATCATGGGATCCTTCCTTTTATAAAATATGTTTTCCTAATCTTTCACCTTAATTTAGTCTATTCAATACTCCCCTCAAGTTGGGCTATAGGGTCTTTGATATCCAACTTGCCCAAGACTTCGTGAAATGTTTGTCCAGTTACTGCTTTTGTGAGAATGTCAGCTAACTGGTCCTCGGATCTCACAAATGGTAGGCACACCACTTTCTCCTCAAGCTTTTCCTTTATGAAGTGTTTATCCACTTCTACATGTTTAGTCCGATCATGTTGAACTGAATTTTTTGAAATGCTGATTGCATACTTATTTTAACACATCAACGAGCACGCTACCTGTGCTGGAAAACCTAATTCTACCAGTAGTTTCCTCAACCACAAAACCTCAGTAAGACCTCGAGATATTCCTCTGAATTAAGCTTTTGCACTGGACAGGGCTACTACCCTTTGTTTCTTACTAGTCACAAGGTTCCCTCCGACTAATGCGAAATATCCGGAGGTTGATCTTCTGTCAATTTGACTCCCTACCCAATTAGCATTAGTGTAAACCTGAAGATCCAAATGGTCATGTCTTTGATATAGTACCCCCTTCCGGTTGTTCCCTTTAGGTACCAAATAATTCGGAGTGCAGCTTCCATGTGTGCTTATTGAGGATTATGTATGAACTGACTGATCACACCCACCGAGTACAATACATTTGGTCTTATGTGAGATAAGTAGATCAGTTTTCCCACCAATATTTGATATTGATCATTTTCTGCTGCGAGAGCATCTAGGTTAAACTTTAGTTTGTGATTAGTCATCATTGGTGTGTCAGTCGGTTTGCAGTCCAACAATCCTGTTTCAGCTAAAAGATCCAGAATATACTTTCGTTGAGATATGAATATTCTTCCTATGGATCGGTGTACCTTGATGCCCAGAAAAGTACTTGACTCGCTCCAAATCTTTCATCTCGAATTCTTTGAAGAGATTTTGTCGAAGACATTTGATTTCCTTGACATCGTTCCTGGTGATCATCATGTCATCCACATATATAATCATACATGTGATGATTTCTCATCATTTTTTCAAGAATAGAGTGTGGTCGGAGTTGCTTTGTTTGTAGCCATACTTGTGCATAGCGAAAGTAAATCGTCCAAACCACGCACGAGGAAACTGTTTGTGTCCATACAATGCTTTATTCAAACGACACACCTCACCCCTTTTAAAGTTACCCGAAAAACCAGGAAGTGGCTCCATATGGACTTCCAGATTTCCCTGGAGTAAACCATTCTTGACATCAAATTGATGTAGTGGTCAATCCTTCTTTGTAGCAATAGAGAAAAATACTTTGACAGTGTCGAATTTCGCTACTGGAGAGAAAGCCTCTAAATAGTTGACTCCATACATTTGGGTATATTCCTTTACGACCAATCGTGCTTCGTATCGTTCAATCGAGCTGTTTGCCTTATGTTTGATCGTGAATACCCATCTGCATCCGACTGTTTTTTTTCCTGCAGGTAGTGTATATTTATCTCATTTTCTATTTTTTTTTCAAGAGCTTTCATTTTGCTGTGCATTGCCTCTTTCCACTCGGTTTTGTTCTGTGCTTCCTGTATATTCCTTGGTGTTTTCTCCGAGTATACTGCAGTCATAAATGCTCTAGCATCTCGAGAAAAATTTTCCATGGTCGAATTTTCCATTGGATATTTTGCTTGTCGAAACACATGTTCTGGTTCATATCTCCTTGCAGAACTACCCCGATTATGTCGGGGAGGTAACACTCTCGACTCCTGTATATGAGACTCAGATTATGCTTTGACATCAATGTGAGTACCAAGAGTAATAGCATCAACATCAAGAGAATCATCAGTTATATTTTTAGTGTTGGATAGAGAGTTGACCTCAAGATATTCGGTCAAAGGAGACGATTGAGGCAGCATTGTGGGCTTAGCCGGCTGAACTATGTCTGTAGGGGCAAACTGAGGTAGACTATCCGAGAAGTCTGATATGGGTGTAGGTCCGAGTAACCAATCCAGTGGATCAACAATATGTGATGTCTTCCCATGACCACTGGAGTGGGAGGAAAAGTAATACTCAATCTAAAGGAAATCGCAATCCATTGTTGTATGCATCTGGTTAGATGGAGGATGAAAGCACCGATACCCTTTTTGGTTAATCTCATATCCGAGAAAAATACACTTAAGTGCACACGGGTCGAGCTTGGAACAATCAGACTTTGGAATGTAGACATAGACAGCGCAACCAAATACCTTCGGAGCTAAGGCCAAAGCTGGTGGAACAGAGGTATGGATAGCAAGCACCTGAGAAGAAGTCTTCAAACCCAAAACTTGTGTAGGTAGGCGGTTGATCAGAAAGAATGAGAAACCCGTGATTCAATCATGAGGGTCCGGGTGATTTCCATTATCAACTTGTTCTTGTATTCGGCTACCCCATTCTGCTAAGGAGTATGTGGGCACGTGTTCCGACGAACTAATCCCCATTTTCCGATCATAGTGTATTAATTTTGGTTTGAAATTGCGCCTCTATCATGGCATAAAATTCCATAAACTGTTGAAATTCTTCTGACTTATTTTTCAAAAAATACACCTAGGCCATCCTGGATCAATCATCAATAAATAATAGAAAATACCGAATATTGCTCATAACGTTTTTGCGAACAGGACCCCACACATCCAAATGTACTAAAGAAAAAATAGTATCGGTACGAGTATTATTCAGCAAATAAGTCTGATAAGGTTCTTCGCTAAAAAACAAGTCTCACATGAAAAACTATTGTACTTGGGAAATAAATGCGGAAATAAGAGTTTGAGATAACCAACATAAGGATGTCCCAGTCGTCTTTGCCAGAGCCACACATGACGATTAACCAAGACATGAGAGAGTAATGTAGTGCCTGAATCAATCACTTCATCAGCATAGTACAGTCCCTCGTACTCAGTGTCACGCCCAATAATCTCCCGTGTCTGAAGGTTTTGTAGTAAACAAAAACGAGCATAAATGAGAACTCGGGAATTCAATTCTTCGGTCACATGGATGATAGATAGTAATTTGTACAAAAGTGATGGTACAAAGAGATAGTTAGACAATGTTAGATGAGGTGAAATCTAAATGGTTCCGGATCCGGAAACAGGTGATACACACCTATTGGTTGTTTGGATACTGTGTTTGGTCAGTCTGGAGGGGTTGATGAGATCTGTGGTATTATTTGTCATAGTGTCAGCGACTCTGCAGTCAAGTAACCACTGAGTAGGATTTGGTTGAGTCGATAAAGTGGCAGAGTAGGCTTTGGAAATATGTGGTTCAACTGTGGCTGGTTCCAGATCTAGATCAAAATATCTGGGGCCAAAGAATTTTGAGTTGGCAAAAGTTGGTGTAATATGGGTAATTGTGGAAGTTCTGGGCTATTTTTGGAGCTTCAGATTATTTGTGGGTTGTTTGTTGAGTTTCGAATTTTTTGTAGACTATTTGTGGGTTTGTAAGAAATGTTTGGTCCGTGCTGTAATTTGGGAGAAATATTGTGGGTGTATATGGAGTTTGTCAATATGTTGGGGATGTATTGTGGCTGGCGGAGAGATCAAGGACTGTATCGCAACACCATAATTAGTCGGGCGCGTATCTACAAAATGAGGAACTTCTAACTCAAAATTGAAAATACGTCCACTGGGGTTTAGAACATTTCATTAAACCCGTTACCTGTGTCGCCGGTCTTCTCCTCTGGAAGTTTTTTGATTGCAGCTCCGAATCCCACTGGTGGCAAGTCTCCGCCGTTGTTGGTGCAAGCCTCGATGCTTCCCACAGCGACAGAGGCTGAGTCCGAACGGCGAGTTTTGTCCTTGAAGTACCAATATAGAAACCCGGTTCTCTTGAAGCATCTCTCTATGGTATGTTCACTTCGCCAGCAATCGTGACACCATAACTTTGATTTGTCAATCTCGGGGCCACGGGATGATGATTTCGTACCAGATTTGGTCCAATTTAACTGAAACTCGCCGGAAGGTCGTGACTTTAAGGCGAAGCCACTACCAATTCATTGAGTCTCGTTGCCACTGCCGGTGTGCCGTAGATTCATGATGTGCTACCTGACAGTCTCCCTGGGACAGGCGACGTATGCATGGTCCACATTCGGTAGCGGGTCCGTCCACAACAAGTCTCATTTGATTCCATCAAAATCATTGTTTATACGGGCGAGGAATTGAAACATTCTTGTTTATTGTTGGATTCGATCGAATATTTTGACATCTTCTTCACATTTCATCGGATTTGGCATCCTGCAGTCAATTTCTTGCCAAATTTTCTTCAGGTTAGTATAAAGATCCTCCAGATTGCCCTGGCCTTGATGCGGGTGGTTTCCCAGGACGAATAAATCAAACAATTGGACCGAATCTTGTCCGCTATTGAACATTGTAGCAAGCCTGTCCCATATGGTTCTAGTCGATGGATAATATGCAAATTGATCCACCAATGTGGACTCCATGTCCAAGAGCAAAGCGTTACAAACTTGTAAATATGCCTGTTCCCATTTGATGTAACTCTGGTAATCTTTTGTAGGGGGATTGTTGTTGAGATGATGTACTTTTCCTTTGCCATCATTCACCATCTTCATGAGACAACACCATGAGGAGTAATTGTGATTGTTGATTTTGATATGGATTGAAGTTTGTTGGGAAGGTTCGGGATCCTTCATGGTTTGAAGGATTCTTGTAAGTTGTTGGGCTAGTTCCTCCGAGGCGGGACTCGCCATTGGCGATGTAGCCTGGAAGGATTGTTCTGTTTCGCCACCAGTCATCTTGGTTGGCCGGTATGGTAGATGATGATGCTTTCACAGGCTTGATCTCATGGATCGAGCCATGAGCTCTAATACCATGTTAACACGTGAAAAAGGTTGAAGAGAATTGTCTTTCTTGATTGTTTGTTGCGTTTGATACATTGATTTTATAGATTAAGACAAGGGGAGATTTTGTCAAAGATAAGGAAGGATCCCTTAAATCATGGGATCCTTCCTTTTACAAAATATTTTTTTTCCTAATCGTTCCCCCTTAATTTAGTCTATTCAACATAAACAAGAATTCAAACTTCATTGTGTTGGCACCGAAAGGCTCAAGCTCTTTGAAGTTGGATATATTTTCGCCCTATTTCACTTGTAGGATGTGCATTCAAATTATTAACTAAACTTATGGCTATCCGTCTGAGGAAGATTATTGTTAAACTCATATCTCCAATGCATCCAGCTTTTATCAAAGATCATCAGATTATGGATGGCATATTATTTTCAAATGAGATCCTTCACTCTACCCAATAGTCAATGGAGAGAAGCTATCTTTCGCAAAGTACACTTCACGAAGGCTTATGATTCCGTGACCGGTCCTTCCTCTTTGAAATGCCAAGGAAAAGGTTGTTTTGCACTCAAATGGATAAGTTGGATAAAAGCATGTGTCTCTTCTGCTTCCGTAGCAATTTTGGTTAATGGGGCGAGCTCCGACAAGTTTGAGCTACAAAGAGGACTTCGCCAAGGAGATACCTCTTCTCATTTTATTTTTAATTGTTACCGGAGGCCTGAATCTTGATTTTTTTATAACTGAGGTATCCGGAGGGAAATGCCCCACACCCGACTAATCCTCAGGACCCATGCGACGCGACCTCAAAAAGTGGCTAAGATTTGTATATTGCAGTATATTCACTGTGGATTCCAAATTTATTTGCATTCATTATATGCTAACAATGCTATATTTTATGGTGCAGGTTTGGATGACAATATTCTTGCAATGAAGAGGGTGTTGCACTTATTTCAAATGATTTCTGTGCTGCCAATAAACTTCTCCATGAGCTCCCTGCTTGGGATCAATAAGAATTTTCTGAAATTTTATATTTTGCACAAACAATAACTAAATAATGTGTACCAGTAAAGAAAAATGAAGAAGACCGAGGTTTAAGTCCTGTGGTTTACCGGAATCCGAAATTCTCACTATGTCCACGTTGAGCTCCGGGAAAGCGGACTGGCTCACTGCACGTTCTATTAATCCACCGAACAAATCGCTCACCACCGTTACAAACTTCTCAACTCTTCTCAAAGATATAATATTCTATGAAAAGAATCACAACTGTTGTAGGAAGGAGATAACAAGATCTCCCTTGATATACCCAAACTAGGACAAAACAAGCCTAAAATCGAGGGAGAAAATTAGAAATTTTCTGGAGAAAACTCGAGAGAGAATGCGAAGAACTAGAGAGAGAAAGAATAACAACGCAATGACTTTCTCTCACTACAAGTCAAGAGTCCACCCTTATATATCCCTAGTTCGGGTTTAATATCACCCACCCAATCAGCTTCACTTTGGGCAGTCCAAATCTCTCCTCCATTAGTAAAGGGTAGTTCGGTAACTTCACATTTCCACATTCTCCACCTTGAAGTTATCCAATCTTCAATCCTATCCTAGGCGCAACAAGTTCCTCCACTATTGCCTTCTTCACTCCATATTCTTCAGAGTTCTCATTGTAAGATCTCCAAAAGGTACACTACGTGTCATGATGCAAAATACGTGCGGAAGCATAAACATAAGTGTGAGTTAAGCATGCAAAACAAAATTTCAGAGATCTTTTGACCATGGATCTTTGTTAATTTACATAACTTAGTGTTCAAGGGAGTTCGAAAAGTTTATACCTCTTGAAAAATATCCAATCCTTGCAAGTAGGCTCTTTCCTTTGAGATGTTCAAATGTCCATCCTTTAAAGTAGTCCACACCACCACTTCCCTTGAGGCTTATACATCTAAATGTATAACTTTATATGTGAATAAAGGATTGCTAGCTCTACACTTCAAGCCTTAGAAAATGAGAAGAAAATGTCTTAAAAATTTTCAATCATTTCCCAAACAACTTTCGGGTTTTCCAACCTTTGGACAAAAAGACTTCTCAATTTTCGACCAAGGCTAAGAAAATGCAACCATCCCTCACATATAGAAGTTTTAGGGTATTTATAAAAGAGTCAAAGTATCCTAAGAATGACACATGTCTAAACAAGTGTGAAAATGTATGTCTAACATGCTTTAAAGAATAACAAATATCATAACACTTGTCCAAATGCATGTCTCACATGCTTGGAGGTAGACAAATGTCCCAACAATGTCTTAATACATGTCTAACATGTGTCATTGATCAAGCAACTTTTTTAGGATTTTTTGAAAAAATCCCCAAGCAATTCAATAATTGCAAAATAGTACCTAGACTTATGGAAATTATGAAATGACCCTAAACTTTTCGGTCATTTCATAATTAACCCTCAAGAAAATGAAGCTAATGTGTGTGACCCTATAGGTTCTCAATAACTTGGCAATGAACCTCGAATTCACATCAATAATTTATGTTTAATGATTTATACACCTATAAATCATTAATCCCTAATTCAAGTTCATAGACCACGAGTGACCTCTAGCCAAATATAATGGCCCCAAAGTATGGAGAATAGTCAAAGAAAGAGACTATTAATTCAAGAATTAATTTTCGTGTAATTAATATCTTTTCACCAATAACATATCACCACTCTGGTATATTGAAGTTACTTGTCATCCTCATTAATATACAGAATATTTCTTGTACTGGAAGTCATAGTCATTAAGTTCTAATAAGAAACTCTTTAAAAATGAACTTATGCCTTGCAAAGGCTTCCATGACTTCTTACAAGTGGCCATAGGAATATTTTCTCCTAACAATTTAGGAGCGGTGAATTCTTTATTAATCACTCATAATCTTTCCGTACTTCAAACTATTCTCAAGACGACCCATTGTTAGTCATCTACGGTGTAACTTCGAATAGAATCAAAGAGTGGCATTCATACTCAGGATCTCTATATGGTGATCTCAAGTCTAAGGATCACTTACACCCACTATTCTTTTAAGTATCAATCATTGACAATACAGTGATTTCTATATGGGTCAATCCGATGTACTTGTCAATTACAAGCATCCATGTTTCTAGCTTAAGTGTCACTACACTATAGTTGATGAGATCAACTATTTCCTTCAAATGAAATTGGCTTAGAACATACTAACCTATACGTATTAGTGATGCCTTGTCTCACTAATACTATGATTAGAGACGTTTAGTATTGATAACTTTAATTAGAGTGATCCCATCATTACAACTCTTTGTAATACACTCTAAGTTATCAACGCTAGGCTTCACTATTCTACATGCTATAAATAAAGAATATAAATAAATAAGTAGTGAAGGTTGCTACAATCATATATATAATATTAAAGTGTTAATACATAGGCCTAACGTGATTGGCCTTAGGTCATAATACCAAGATTCACCCTGTATTCCATGTTTCCTTACTAAAAGAATATCTAAAACAAAGAGAAACTGGAATTGCAACTCCTCTTGAAGTGAACTCTGACGGTGGGTTCAACATCTACCCCATTAGTGTTCTAGCTACTAAAGATAAACCTAGCAGAAGTGGACCTGTTAAGAAACTTATTATCCATTGGTCAGGATTGGCAGCATCACAAACTACTAGGGAAGATGCAAATTTCATCACTCATCACTATCCCAAGTTTGATCCTTGCGGTCAAGGATCTCAAAAATGAGGGAGGGGGTGTATTTAAAAACCTTGGGTGATTTATCTTTGATTATGAAAGGAATGGGGCACAGGGGCCCATGTAGGAGAAGAGTTCCTAATGAGGTGACAAGCCACATTGGACAAAGTGGCCGAAGGACAAAGCGAACCCACAGAGGCCACGTGGCAGATTATCTTATTTATGCTTAGACTATTAATGCACATTACTATGTTTTGGATTTATGCTAATGTGGTTATTGGTAGTAATGTCTGGATGACTATATATTTTGTAAACCCTTACTTAGAGGCTATCTTTTGGGAATGAATATCTTTATTTTCTCATCAAACTTTCTTCCTTCACAGATATAAGCTTTCTTCTATCTTTACCCTAAATCTCTTCCGATTTCCCCAAAATTTTCTTTTAACAGTCTGTCGATTCTCCACTAGATTGTTACATGCACCCTAGATTGCCTTGCCTATAACTGCTTTGCTAGTTCTTTGATGCTTGCCGATGGCAATAATGCCTTGTTATATTTCGCAATGGTGATGTTGATCTTCCTTCATCCATATCCTTTTCAGTAGTTGTTGGATATCAGGATCGTGAGCCCTTGCATTAAACTTTATAGTCGAGTCTTCGTCCTAACCACTTCCTCTTTGGTATTTAAACATTGATGATTCGTCCATGTTATCTGAATACTGATGGAACGAAGTGCCACAAATAGAGTATTTCAACCACGGAAATAAATACACCTCCCCAATTTGCAAGAACCTGTTAGGAGCACAAATAGCTAATACCAAATGTGGAGATAACAACAACGAAAAAATAATAGAAAAACAAGAATGCCAAGATTTACGTGTAAAATTCCTTCGATGTGAAGAGGTGAAAAAACACGGGATCCTTAGATCTACTCAAATCTAATATCAGTAAAATATAGAGCAAAAGCACACAGTACAACAACACGCCATTGATATCTAGCCCTTAACACAATACAAATGCACTAGAACCACAATACAAGATCAAAGATGCTAATACATCAACAAAAGCAAAAGTCTATTATGAAATCAATAACTCACAGTCCAACCACTAGAATTTAATATCCTTCAGTCAAAATGAAGTTGGATTAGTCCTCTTACTCTAGTTAAAATTTCAGACTGATCGAACCTTGTTTGGAGCTCTGATCGTCAAAAAGCATAGAATTGTGCAAGTTGCCCCCTTTCTCTCACTTGGTCAGGTTTTGTCTCTTGAAATTAAAAACCATTCTCTTGCATGACACGCACATGAATTGTGCCTTATATGTATATGCTTCAATGTGGATCACAAAATTTGGGCAAAAAACATTAGTTTCCACATGGGCTTTCAACACATAGTTGGGAGCCAATTAACCCAACAAATCTCTCCCCATCCTTACAATGTGGAGGATCCTGCCATCCCAACAAGAGAATAACGAAATTCAAACTTACATCTCGGCAAAAGTTTTGTCATCATATCAGCCCCATTATCATCCGTATGAACTTTCTCCATCCCAATCAACTTCTCATCAAATACATCACGTATTCAATGATACCTTACGTCAATATATTTTGACTTAGAATGAAAAGTACATGCTTTCCAAGATTTATTGTACTTTGACTATCACAAAGTAAAACATACCTGTCTTGCGAGTAACCATGTTCTTTCAAAAATCTCATAAAATACAACAACTCATTGCATGATTCTGTAGCTGCTATGAACTCAGCTTCATTTGTTGATAGAGCAACACATTTTTGCAAACGTAGATTGCAGATAAACAACTCCCCCTATAAACGTAGTCAGGAACCCTGAAGTAGACCTTAAAGTGTCAACATCTCCATCCTTATCCAAATCACTGTAACGTGTGAGAACTACTTGCTCACATCCAAAGCAAAACTTTAATCCTGGAGTGCGAAAAATATCTCAAAAGCCACTTAACTGCATTCCAATGCTCTCTTTCTGATTTTGAAGGAAATTTACTCACTACACCCATGAGCTAAATCAGGCCTTGTACATATCATAACATATATCAAACTACCAATAGTACAAGAATAAGGAACTTTTTTAATTTATTCCATCTCTTCATTAGTAGAGGGACTTTGTTTGCTACTCAACTTCATATGTATCGCCAAAGGAGTGCTAATTGGATTAGTCTAATTCATTCGAAATCTCTCAAGTACTTTCTCAATGTACATTTCTTGTGATAACTACAACTTCCTTAATTTTCTGTCTCTAGTAATGCCCACCTCAAAAAAATTCTTTGTTGGACCCAAATCCTTAATGTCAAAGAACTTGCTCAATTCCCGCTTCAACCTACAAATTCTGGAAGCACTTTGACCAATAATAAGTATATAATCAACATAAAGCAACAAGATAATAAAATCATCAGGGGAGAATTTTTGAACAAATACATAATGATCGCAAGTAGTCTTCTCATAGCCCGTTACCTCATCACAGACTCAAACTTCTTGTACCATTTTCTCGGAGCTTTTTTCAAATCATACAAGCTCTATTTCAACTTGCACACATAATCCTCTTTGCTTTTCACCCTAAATCTAATGTTGGGCTAGTATAGTGGTTATAATAGAGGCATCAGATCAAGAATGCAAGGAGGAAGAAAATGGGTGAAAACACGAGATACATCATGGGATTTGATCTTAAAGGCAAGTAATTTGTTTGTATATTATTCGGTGTGTGTTTATAGCTCATAACTTGAGCTATATAAGTTCAAAACAAACCATACAAAGCCAAATGACTAGCTTAAAAATAAGGAAGTTGGGCTAACTTACCTTAACCGAATTTTAAGCTAAACTATCCAACTAAACTTGACTCTAAGTAGATGAGATTTAAGTCATACACATGCCCTCATAATAGGGTTTTTCGACTCCCTAATTAATCAATAAAAATAACTCAAACAACATTAAACTTGTACTCCATGACTTGACCAAATTAGGGGCCATGCCCACAACTTGTTCGGTCACTTCCTACGCTTGCATTTATTCGCCATATCATAGAAATCAAGGGCCTTCAAGGTGCAATTAGATAGGTTGGCCTCATCAAGGCCATATGACTCAGATGGCTCAGGTGCCCTTTCATCAAAATCCTTCTGGTTGTTACATGTAAATTTCTTCATTCAAATCACTATGAAGAAAGGCAATCTTCACATCAATTTGATCAATCTCTAAGTCAAGGCTTGCAGCTAGCCCAATACAGTTCGGATTGAATACCTTCTCACAACGGGTGAAAAGATCTCATCAAAATCAACTTCTTTTTTCTGACTGAAACCCTTAACAACCAATCTTGCCTTGTACCCTGGTTTGGAAGTGTTCTCTTCCTGCTTTAGCCTATAGACCCACCTATACTTTAAAACTCTCTTATCCTTAGGTAATGGCACCAACTCAAAAGTATGATTATCATGCAGAGATTTAATGTCATCATTCATTGCATTAAACCATTCCTTCTTGTTTATACTTTCCATAGCTTCTTCAAAATATTCAGGCTCTCCCCCATCAGTCAAGAGCACATTACATACTCACTTGAAGAATATCTGGTAGACTGTTTTCTATCTCCGGTAGACCTTCTGAGTTCAACTTCTTATGGATCACCATTAACAACGTCTGCAGGATTATGCAAGTTACTAGCTTGCTGACCATCAATAAAATCTTCATGCTACACGTCAATTCTAATGGTACCACCACCAGTTGTAGTAGGCAAATATGGTGTAGAACTTGAATCAACATCATTGAGATCATCTTGAGTGTGAGAATTAGATTTTTCTGCCTTCTCAGTATCAACAATAGTCTAGTCTTCACAGAATCCTGCATTATGGCTCCATATGACCTTCTTCTCAACTAGATCATACAATTTGTAACCAAACTCATATTGACCACATCCAATAAAGATGCCTTGCCTTGGCATTTAACTTTGATCTCTCATCTCTAGGAACATGAATATAGGCTTTGCAACCAAACACCTTCAAATGATCATAAGAGGTGTTCTTTCCAATATAAGCATTTTCTGGAACATCACCCTGCCAAGCAATAACAAGAGTCAAATTAATAACAAAAGTAGTAATATATAAAGCCTCACCCCAAAAAGGATTATGGAAGTTTTGACTCGAGTAACATGCATCTGACACGATCCATCAGTGTTCTATTCATCTTTAAGCCAACCCATTCAATTGAGGTGTCTTGGGGAGGCATTTTTGGTGTCTGATCCCTTGTTGCCTACAATGCACCTCAAACAGTCCACAGTATTCACCACCATTGTCTGTCCTAATGCATTTTAATTTCTTTCCACTCTGCCTTTCAGTTAAAGCTTGAAACTGCTTGAACTTGTCAAGCACTTGATCTTTGGTCTTCAAGGTATAAACCTAAAGTTTCCTGGAATGATCAACAATAAAAGTTACAAAATAAGATGCACCATCATTAGTTTTTACCTTCAAAGGGTCACAAATATTTGAATGAACCAAATTCAACAAATTTGGTTTCCAGTGAGGAGGATTAGTCTTAAAGGATACTCGATTCTGTTTTCCTTCAAGACAATGAGATCTCTTTTCAAAACTGGAACTCTTAGCACCTGGAAGAATATTTTTTTCACCAAATTATCAAGTCTCTTGGCACTAATATGACTCAACTTCGTATGCCACAATTCTGGTGAGCATTGTTTCTCTACCACATTCACTAAGCCATCTGAAATTGAAGCTTACAATAAATACAAATCTCCCTTCAACTTTGAACCTTTATCCAAAATCAATAACCCTTTACTAATTTTTCATTTTCCACCAACAAAATTTTTGCCATGGCCACCACTATAAAGTTTCCCAATGAAAATCAAGTTCAACTGAAGGAGCATGCTTAATATCTCTAAGCAACACTATAGAGCCATTGGCCAATTTGAAGCCAATATTTCTAATGCCAATAACCTTAGCAAGATCATTGTTGTCCATTCTCAAGGAACCAAAGTCACTTGCAATGTAAGTGCTGAAAAATTCCCTTTCTATGAGTAACATGAACTGCAGTACCTGAGTCACCAACCCAGCTTGTAACAGAAGAAACCAAACTAATATCACAATCATCATAACGGTAAAAATTCAGTGCTTGTAGGAACAACATCACAATCAATATTACTTTTTTTAGACTTCTTTGAATTTTTATTATTCCAATTCTTTTTATTTTTCAATTGACAACAATTGTTCTTGTTGTGACCCTTCTTGGGCACTGATAACACTCAATTTCTTAGTACTTGGACCTGTACTTGCTTCTAACCCATTTGCTTGTAACCCAAACCTTAGTCTGCAGAGATGAACCTTGAGTTTTCCTTCTGATCTCTTCATTCAAAATTCTATTTTTGGCATAATTGAAGGATATTTTCCCATTAGGAAAAGAATTTGTATGTAAGACCCGAAATAACTTAAATGAGTCAGGCAAAACTATTGAACAACCATAAACAAAATAGTTCATCCTCAAATCTAATAACAACATTAGACAGTTGATTTAATACACCTTGAAACTCAATCCCATGATTAGATGTAGGTGTACCCTAGAGTATCTCAAATTAATTAACTGCTTCAATAAGTATAATTTGTTTTTACCTGTGTTGGAAGCATACAACTTTTTGAATGTATTCTACAGTGTCTTTGCATTTGTTTCATTCGCAAAACGATTGCGAACAATATCATCCACCCACATTCTGATAAAATCACAAACCTGTTGATGCTCGAAATCCCATTCTTCATCCTTTTTGGAGACTAACATATCCAAAGCAAACACGGGTAGATGCATACTTTTCACAAATATAATATCTTTCATTTTACCCTTCCAAATGTGATAATTCATGTCATTCAAAAAAATCATCTTACTAGTATATGCCTCCATAATTTTAGCAAATCAACAACTACAAACCAAAAGCTCTGATATCACTTTGATGGGAGGAAGTACCATAAATAGAGTAATTCAATAGCACATCGAAAATAAAAACTTCTCAATTTGCAAAAATATGTTAGGAAGACAAATAGATAGTACCAAATGTTGAGATAAAAGCAATGGAACAATAGCAGAAAAACAAAAACACCAAGATTTACGTGAAAAATCCATTCTATATGAAAGAGATAATAAACTACGGGATCCATTCAAATCCGCTATCACCAAAATATAGAGAAAAGTACATAATAAAACAACATAAAACTGATATCTATCCCTTAAAACCAATATGAATACACTAAAATCACAATACAAGGTCAAAATGTTAATACATCAACAAAAGCAACAGTCAATTCCGAAATAAATAACTCACAATCCAATCGTTAGAATTTGATATCCTTCATTCAGAATGAAGTTGGATTAGTCCTCTGACTCCAGATAAAATTTTAGGCTGATCGAATCACGTTCGAGGCTCCGATCGTCAACAAATAGAAAATTGTGTGAGTTGCACCTCTTTTTTAAACAAAGTATTGCAATAATTAAAAAGTGATCCTTGTAAATGGACGGGAAACCATTACAAATGGAGGTAGGGGTTTATAGCTTGTCACCCTTCCCTTGTAAATTATCCCTATCTATCTCATTATTAAATTGGGTATACCCATTTATCTGGCCTCAACATGCATCTTACTTATTTTGGCAGCTGAGCCGTGTTACCAAAGAGTTGCCTGTCTTTCTCTCACTTGGTCGGGTTTTTCTCTCTCAAGATTAAAAAACCTTCTTTTGAACGGCACACACATGAATTGTGCCTTATATATGTTTCAAAGTGTATCACGAAATTTGGACAAAAAACATTATTTTCCACATGGTTTTTAACATATAGTTGGGAGCCAATTAACCCAAGAAATAGCTCGTAGAGATTGTCTTTGAAGATGTTTTACATTGACAACCAAGCTTGAATCCAAGCTTGGTTGGGGAGAATTCAGCCTAAAGAAAAAGACATGGTGGAAGGTGAACTGCTTTGCTTACTTTGTTCTTGCCGGTTTACATTGTATTTTATAGACCAAATATCACATCTACTTTACTACAAAATCTTGCTACTTGAATGCTGCTGGATCTTGTGCTTGACTTTTGTCATCAGAATGAGATTGAATTGTCGGAGTGTAGTCCACGTCCACATTTATTTTCCATGTCGCTGCAGTGTTTTCTTCATTATTTTCCATGTCTGCTGCAGTTGATAGGGACTAACCATAGGGCCAACACCCCCTCGCAAGCTGAGCGTGAGAGTTAAAGAGCGCGTGAAGCTTGGACCGAGAGAGTAAGAAAGAAAATAAAAGTCTCATACCGTTGTCGCTTCAGCTGACTATCGAGGGATAACTGAAATTTAAATAATTAAAATAAGAGGAAAGTTCCAAGCATAACGAAGCCCAATAAACCATGCAGCCTGGTCCAGGAGGAAATTATGCCCAAAGAATTAATAATATCCACCATCAGAAAATAAGTGCGACCCAAACATGAAGCCCATGAAATAAATTCGGCCTATAAAGTGAGGCCCATGAAGTAGCCCATGCAGGTCCAAGAGGAAATAGCCTAGTAGCAGAAATTTAGCCCATCATTAGAAATTTTATCCACAACGATAAGCCCATCAAAATAATTTGATTATAAGATTTACTGCCCATTAGTCTCGGCCCAACAAAGGAATCTCTCTTCCATGCCCTAACCATATTGGCGCCGCTTCATCTCTGAACAGATCTAAAGAAATCTTTCTCGCTTACAGGCAACAGAGAGGTTTGGGGCATAGCATAAATTGGGGTCTATTCGTTCTAAAGAGTCCTGTAGCTAGAGGATCGTGGAGAATGTTGGGTGGACAAAGCTGAATCTCAGCCTCTCTCATCAACAGCAAATGCACAACTTCTCCTCCCCAATTTCACAATTCCATGCCAAGAGGTATCGCAATATGAAGCTTTCTGCAATATCCTAGGCTTGACAGAATCGGCCTGGATAGCACATTCTGCCTTAGCTGAGCCAAGCTTCAG
>JAOWBN010100453.1:417-19779 GCA_028565015.1 Pinguicula moranensis
GTTGGAGTAGACAATCAATCATACAATAGGGAAAAGATCTCTCTTTTCTTACTGCCTTGATCCATGTCCATGTATTTCGTTTGATTGAATGAGCAATATTTTGCACATATGGTTCTGTTGCATTGAAGTGAACAACATTTCTAGTTCTCCAAATTGTCTAGATTAGGCACAACCAGATGGATGTCCATGCCTCAGCATTTGCTTCAGCATTTATGAATTGTTGGAAAGCTGTGAGGGATGGTACATCTGAGATAGGGAAAGTAGTTATCCAATCTTTGGCTAGCCAGGTCTTTATGTCTGTCCATAACTATTTTGTAAACCTACAAGATTTGAATACATGTTCCGCTGTATCAAAATCTTCTTGCATAGGGTGCATTTGATTTCCTGTCCAATTGGTATTACCTTTCTGTCATGTGATTGCTTATGTAGGTAGACTATTTTGCATTAGTTTCCATGCTAAAAATACTAATTTTTATAGGTGCAAACCGGCTCCAGATAGCCTTAGGTCTGCGAAAAGTATATCATGCTCAAAGATATGGGAGGACCCGTCCAAACACTTCATGAACAATGACGTCAGAAAGGAGGACAAAAAATCAAGCAACAAAATACCGTAAAAGAGATCGAAGAAACTGATAAATGGAGAAGGTACACATTCCGCATACCTCGCATAGAAGTCCTAAGAGGTATCGAACATCTTAGACTCTTAACAACACCTCGATAAATGAAACATGGTGTAAAAAGAAAGAATCCTGAACGTTATTACAAGTTTCACAAAGACTTTGGGCATGGCACGAAAGAGTGTTGAAACCTGAAAGATGAGGTGGAACAACTGGCTCACGAAGGACACTTGACCGAATGGGCACTTTACGATCAAAACAATCCTGACACGAGGCATTGTCATGTGTGGACTCGTGATGAGAATGAAAGGGATGAGGATTCAAAAAGGACGAATCGCATAGCCAACTTGAAATTTCTCAACGAAAAAAAGAAAGAATACAGAAGGAGATGATAAACAAAGACAAAATGACATAATGACAAACACCTTCAACCGAAAAGAAAAGTATTAACATGCTATGTACAGACAAATATGAGATCAATGCCCGCACAAGGAGCGAATACTCATGGAATAAAGAATCTATATTTTGAGTACTCCATATGAAGCAGGTTCAAGAAATACCTATCTGGAGTTCAGGCTCTTCAGCGGAGCGCAAACACACACACAAAAAAAAGACGTTCACTGAATGCAACAAAGGATGCTCACAATGCGCAAGAAGACGCTTACTGAGCGCGACAAGGTGCTCATGAAGCGCACCAAAAAAGGACGTTCACTTAACGTAAAAAGAACGCTCACTGAGCGCAATAATACGTTCATGAAGCACACAAAAAAGAACGTTCACTGAGCGCAAAAGATGCTCACCAAGCGCAAAAAAAAAGACGTTCGTGGAATGCAAAAAAAGGTACTCATTGAGCGCAAAAAGACGCTCACTAAGTACACCAAAAAAAATGTTCACAGAACACAACCAAACAATCTTCATACTTTCTAAAAAGACCATTATAGGATGTCAAAACTCATAAAACAACTTATCTTCTCCAATATTTTTCGTTTTTCAACAGGATTCATCAAAAGATGCCTATTGGAGGAACAGACACCGACAAAAATAACAGTCAAATTCTTTTCCTGAAATCGATCAAAGATAGGGGAGTAAGTAGTATAAGCCAAATTAATCCCCTTCTCTCAAACCCAAGAAGAAAAGAAGAAGGTCAAACGGTGGCTCAAGAGGAGAAGAGACCAAGCGAGGCGACAAAATTGTAGCCCAAAAAAAGCTAAATCCTGAAAAGAAGGAAAAATCTGGCCCAAGTTACACCCAAATTTTAACAAAAAATAAAATATTGCTAGATTCTCCACAAAGAAAACCATTAAGATTGGTTGAAATATGGCTTGTGTCACCCAATCAATGAGGAGCAAACAAATGGCAAAAATGAACTGTTATGTGGCTTGTGTCACCCAACCAATAAGGAGCCAACACATGGAGGAAAAATTCCCTATTTGTTACCTATAAATATATGCACAACACATGAGAAGGAGGGTTGTGTGGAAAAGATAAGAAAGAAAGAAGAGAAAAGAGAGGAAAAATATTTAAGAGAAAAACTTTTGTAAAGAAACGGCTTGAAAAGTAAATAAGTAAAATCTGGTTAAGAAAGAATTTGGCCCCCAAGAGCGATCTCCTAACTCTGAAAATTACTTATTTTCAAATAAACTTCCATTATTTAATTTTTACTCCAAGAAAGTAGTTTTCACCCCCACATATTTATTGCTTTATATTTTTCATTTAGTTATTTGATATTAATATTTTAATGAAGTAGGAATGTGATCATACCATAAACCATTGTCCATTGGTGCGAAAAACAATGGAGGTTCTGTTTCTTAGATTATTTGTGTTTAGTATTCATTGAGCTTTTTTGAAGAAAAATCTGGAGCAAGGAAAGGAAGAAATCCTAAGCCAAGACAAGAATGTCAAAATTGGATTTAGACCCGTCGAATCTAGAGGTGGGCAATCGATCATCAAGTGGGTCTCGAGTGATTTCAAAATTTTGGGTCGGTATCGGGATTGAGATTTCAGTCCCAAAAAAATTTGGGTAGGGATTGAGACTGGGAGAGTGGGAAAAAATGGGTCCGGATTGAACTTCGGGACAACTCGATCCTGATTCATAATAACAAATTAAAAAAAAAATTAAAAAAATTTAATAAAAAATCTAACATTTCAGCCCTCGAGGTTTCTAAGATCCGACTCGAGGCCCAAAGTCCCAAAAAATTTCGTGACCTCGGGCTTCGGGTTGGGATTGGAACCGGAAAACTAGTTCCGATCTAGTTCGGAACACGATCGAGATTCAGGTATATCCAATTCCAAATCCCGATTAATCCCAACGGGTTGTCCCAGTGGTGAATCGATTGAAATCTTAGGTCATACCTAAAGATCCAGGGATCGAACCCTGCTAATAACGCAAGCTTTGGGGCCATGACCGCAGACGCTTTTTGGAGTATTCTTGGTCCGTTATTTACCCGATTCATGCGAAGGGATCAAATTGCATAGATCCCATAAATTAGCCGAAATATTACTTGAGACAGTCCGAATATCCTGATTATTCAAAAAAAATTCCAAATCCCGATTATCTACCTCTAATCGAATATTTGCGTCATCATCAATTCCCGTACGCAAGCAAAGAGATTCAAAGGAGCCACGTGAAGCCGGCGCCAATGTTGGGTCAGTTATCCGACGTTTGAGGGACCCCCTGTGTCGGACGGACATTCCAGATCTCTTGGCCACGAAATTCCGTCCTTTCAGTTTTCACTTTTACATTTTCTATTTTCCTTTCTTATTATTCCGGTGCAATGCACCAAATAAAGAGGAAATGAATTCGTGGGACCCACTGATAGATCCAAAATTGCTAGTTTCGCTTGTCGGGGATAGGATCCGCGTGGATAGCATCGGATCATTTATTGGATCAATGGGATCCACGTGTCCGTCCATCTATCTCTATTATCGATGGATTTTGATTGATAGGAGATGAGGAGCCCTGGAGTCTTGACCCTTTGGAGTGGGAATCTTGGATTACATTATTCACGACTTGACAGCCAAACGTGGTGTTACAGGCATTGGGTATTTGCTCGCCCTCCCCCACTCCGCGTCCAAAAAAGTTGAAACAAATTTTAGTGGTGATTTTTTGTTTCTGGCCTTCCCCAAAGCTTCGCTCCCTCGCTTTGTGATTGTTTTGTAGGCAAGGCGGAGCCAAAAAATTTGTTGAGGGGGTCAAATTTTTTTCGATTTGAATAGAGCATAGTGGATTGGCTTAAATCAAGTTTGAGAGTAAACACGTTTAAATATTACAGTAAAAATTAGAATAATTAAATTTATTTTTCATTTTTTTAAAATTATTTTATTATCAAAATCGGATATACATGTTCAGAAGTTAATAGGCTTGATGCAGAGACTAATAATTTTTTAGTCAACTTCGTAATAACAAATATAAGATAAAACTATCCACATGAATATTGAACTATAAAAAATAATTATATTAGAGAATTGTAAAAATAATTAGTTAACAGATAACAATTTAATTATATTTACAAAATTAATGTCCTGCGTAGTGGCCAACGTACTGCATTTTCCTTAATCCACAGGAGATCGAATCCATTGTTATTCTAAAGCTTTTTCTTTTAAATAGTAAAAAATGTCTGGGGTCGGTGGGTTTCGAACCCAAAATCTACTAATTGAGTAACTTACTTTAAAGTGTCAACCAACTCATCTGGGAAGACTTTTGTAATATTTTTGAAGCATTACTTTTATATTCTAGAGGGGAACAAATTTAAAAAATATTATTCTTTACATATAATTTGATTTTTTTAAATTTGGGGTGGACCATGGCCTCCCTGGTCCCATTGCGTCCGCCCCTATGTGCGGTCAACTGAATGCTGATCTTGTCCTTTTTGAAATTCTTTTTTCAGCATGTAATTATGGCACTTTGTTCTGACAAATTCGTTATAATAGTCTTGTCATAGAGCATAATGTTAGGAGAGGTGTCCTTGATTTGGGATTCAACAAGAATTGGATTGGTCGAAAGTTTGAAACGAATGTCATTGGAGGTGAAATCCAAATTTGCAAATTTGCAAGTTTGAAGTTACTCATTTTTTGGAGTAGTAGACTGCATGGTTATCCCCATTTAGAGAGAGCTCGACTCTAGCACCTCAATGATTTGATATAAAACCTCTTCAATTATGCGATACAAATCTGTTCTGACTTCCTAGCTAAATCTAGAAAAACATGGTTGATATCATATCTTCTGATATTCATTTTGCGTGCACTGTGTTTTGTGATCTTTGGATGCCATTGGCTAAATCATGATGTTATTGTGTCTGATTTGTTCATCTGTTGAGTATGAGTTGGTCGTTTGCAATCTAATAATGGGTTTTAGAATGAAGATGTGATTGAAACTTAGCTTTGTAGTGTTGGTTAGCCGTATGATTGCATTCTCCGTGCAGCCAATGCTGGTTGATTGTGCTCGGCAATTAATTGAACACATAAGGTACAGTTATCCAATACCATATACATCTACCCCTCTTGTGTTATGTGTTCTCAAATACTTCAAAAACTTTGTCATGCTAGGTCAGGTGTTCTGCAGCAGCTCTCTGCATCGTCGAAAGCATTGGTGATGTCTCTTATTCAATTTTTTTTGATAAAATTCCACCCTTTATTAGCTGGCTCTCTTAAGGTGAGAGTCAAACTTTTTACAAAAAGTCAAGGCCACAGTGGTGGCCTTGGTACTCAAAACAATACTCCAACACGCCAGAAATGCATGGGGCTGATTTTTCTAACTAGCAAATCCTCAAGGCTGGTAACCCTGAGCGTTCCAGCTTCACCATGCCTCTAGCCAATCTAGGTAGCTCGTGCCTTTGCCAGTATATTGCAGAGACCGCAGCTGCTCCTTGTTTGGCCAATAGGTCTGCAATGGAGTTACCCTCTCGGTATTGGTGCAGGACTTGCAGCATTAGGCATTTAGCTTGGGTTTGGAACTCCTTCCAATAGTCCCAAAGATACCAAGCGCGCATTTATCAACCTTGATCCAGTCTACCAGCAGCATTGAGTCCGTCTCTAGGATGACATTTCTCCATCCCTTAGCATTACAAATGCGTAGGCCAGCTGTTACTACCAGCAACTCTGCTTTGTTGTTGGTTCCTTCCCCCAAAATATTCTGAGTACGCTACCAGGCAGTCACCCTTGTTGTCTTTTATTCAATGGTACTGTTATGTAATATAAACTTTGTTTGGAATATAAACTAATGTTGAGAATTATTGAATTCAAATCACTTGTATGCTAGCTAAAAATGTTTAAAATTTAGCATCGCCTTCCATTCCACAAGCTATCACAAAAATAAATACAGTTAACAAATACCACTACTTTAACTATCTTAGACCAAGTAAATCAAGTTAATGCAAGTCAGCTCTCATAGCAAATGCTCTCCGTACAGTAAGAAAAATGCTCTCTGAACAGTAATATCGCAAGATCTCCTCTTCGCCGGAAGTTCACCGGAGCTGTTCTTTTTTACCGATCGGGTACACTTGACGGTAGTACACACTACGGTGGTTCATTCTTGGTTGGTAGAGTGATATTACTCAGCCATGGAAACTATGTTTGAAGTTGTTGAATCCTCTAAAAAAACAGCTTCTCCGGCTGCTTTGCTCACAGAAACTATGCCTGATGCTATCGATGAACACCTAATAGCTGAGGACGTAGATGACTCTTCAGAATGGACGCCTGTCCGAAGACGCCAGAAGACCAATGCTCAAGAACATAAAACATCTCCACTGCAAAGAAACCCAGCCCAGAAATCTCTCCCAACTTACACTAAATGCCTTCGAGCAGAGTCGTGTCATTTCATTTTACTAATTTTCCACCCTCTTGGCGACAGGAAGACATGTGGTCGGTCTTCTCAAGATTTGGGCATGCAACTGATATACATGTCCCAAATAATCAATCTGCCTCTGGTTCTAAGTTTGGTTTTGTCCGATACTCTAAGCGTTCGTTAACATCTCAGCTAAAAAACCAACTCAATGGAGTTTGGGTGGGTTCATACCAGCTGCGTGTAAGTGAAGCGAGATCTCCAGAGTTATCTCATCAGCAGACAAACGAAATTCAAACTCTATGAAAGAAATCTGGCAACCAGACGTCTTCGCCTTCGCCAGACAATTCTACTCAAACAGAGAAGTCAGCTCCTATTATTTTTAGTCCAGATCCTCTACACCAACAATGGTTAAACAAGTGCATGATCGGTTTTCCACTGCCCTCAACTGATATGGACAGTATGAACAAGACACTATGTTCAGCAGGATACGAGGGAGCGTTTGTGGCCCGAATGGAGGGAGGGGAAATATTAGTGAACTTGAAATCTCCTGAAGACCAAGCCAAACTAATATCGGACGAGAGGACAACTTCAAAACTCTGTGTACACTCGTTGCGCCCATGGAAGATGTTAAACGGAAAGCTAGCACGCTCGACATGGGTCAGGGTCAAAGGTACACCGTTACACTGTTGGGTGAATGCATTTTTTTGAAGCCATAGCTGAGTAATTGGGCAGCTTGGTTGAATTAGATGTGAAAACAGTCAACAAGACAAATGTTGTATGGCCGAATGCATATCCTCACAAGTTCAAACGTCTCGATTAATCAGACACTGAAAATCGAATCAGAAGAAGGGAATTTCTCTGTTCTTGTATTTGGAGAACAAAAATCACCGGCGGTATGGGCACAAAACAAAAATAAATGGAAGTGGCAGCGGAAGATCGAAAATGAGTGGCCCTCTCTTCCCACCAAAGGTGTCGAAAAAGATAGTCAACGAGATGTGAATGAAAAGAAGCACAATGCATCTGGTTAAGTAATCATATAGAAAGATCTGTCGTCGGAAAGTGGTGAACTCTGGTCAACAAAAAGTATAGAAGAGGACAAAACAGGTATGACTCCCGATGAAGATCGTACGGAGAATCTGCAACTCTATCAAACCGTCGAAACAAAAGTCAAAGAGGAAGAAAAGAATGAAAGAAAGTTGGAATCGGAGTTGGGTCAGGTTACAGACGTGGACAAATTGTGATAGAGGCAGTGGAGACAAGCGTCGAAACACAGTTGACAATATATGAGCCACATCAGCAAGTGACAACACATATGAACTTAACAGAAATAGAAATGGGCCTTTCATGACCTTGCTGCAGCAACAACTCGATAATGTGTGTCTGAGGCCCACTCAATTATCAATCCAGGAAAAGTCATACTCTACCCCGGCCCAACCAGAAAAAATAGTTAAAACAGACAATTTGCAGCGAGACTTGACCTCTTCACAGAATTTTGACCTCTTTGGTCTACAATAGTTTCTAGATCTATCGCCAAGATCTTGTCAACACTATCGAGAAAATTATGCCACTCGAGATCCAAATAAGGGTGAGCAGCTGCGGGAACACTCCAGATGGATTAGGGCGGCGATGGAAGTGGAAGAACAAAGTGACTCTATGTATGCAGTTTCTGTCACAGTCATGGAAAACTCTGTACCCACATACTCTGAAGAAGTCTTTGCACTAGCTATAGAACTGGGTGTATCTCCCAAAACTCCCAAAGCTGATCTCATTTCTAGATTAGACAAGATGCAAGAAAGATATACAGTACTCTACACTAGACTCATTTCTCCGCTTGCGAGTGAAGCAGTTTCCTCCAAGTAATGCGGATTCTATCTTACAACATCTGCGGGCTTGGTCTTCAACGCAAGCGAGCAAATCTGAAAGAGGTGGTTCGAAAAAATGTTGCTGAGTTAATATGTGTACAGGAAAGTAAACTATCAATGGTCGATCGTTGGACTTATAGGCAAATGTGCCCTAATGACGAATTTAGGTGGGCCTTTTTAGCAGCTAGAGGTAGCGCAGGTGGTTTGTTAAGTTTGTGGCAGTTATCAGCATTCCAGCTAAATCACACTTGGTCTGAAGAAGGAATTCTATACCTAGAAGGGTTGTGGGGCTCAGATGCTATACCAATTAAACTGATGAACGTATGTTCTCCTTGCTCCTTACGTGGAAAGAGAGCTCTATGGAATCGAATAATCACAATATTAGCTGCTGATCGTGCATCAAGGTGGTGTGTGGTGGGAGATTTTAATGCCACCCGTAACTCACAAGAAAGGAATGGAGTAAGGGCAGAGACATGCACTGAAAATCAAGAGTTTGAGCAATTTATATGTGATGCAAAACTGATAGATTTACCATTAAACAGATACAGATTCACATGTGTGTCAAGAGGTGGACTGAGCTGTAGTCGCCTTGACAGATTCCTTCTGTCTGGTGCATGGTTGAGAACCTGGCCAAATGGTCATCAATTTGGACTTGAACGCTCGATATCAGATCATTGACCTATAATACTATGCACAGAAGATATCGACTGTGGGCCGAAAGTTTTCAGAACTCTTAACTGCTGAGAGCAACATCAGAGTTTCTCTGCATATGTTGCGAGTACATGGAACTCCTTGTACGCAACTGGAAAGGCCAGGGTTCGGTTGCATGAGAAAATAACGCTGCTAAGGACTGAGTTAAGAACTGGAATAGAAATGAGTTTGGACAAGTAGATCAAGAAATCACCAACTTGAAAGCAGAACTAAACAGTTTTGATCTTAGAGCAGAAATAATTCCTCCCTCACAGTCTGAGGGAATGTGGCAAAGTGAGAAGTGGCAGCAGCTTCAGCAAGCACTGCGAAATAAGGAATCTATTCAATGGCAGAAATCAAGGACTAATTGGATACGTGATGGTGATAACAACACTAGCTTCTTTCATTCTAAAGTAAAAAACAACAGGAGAAGAACATCTATCTGGGGATTGTTTCTAGATGGTAGTTTTACAAAGGAAGTGAATGAGATAAAAGGAGTAAAAAACCATTTTGAGGATCACTTCTCAGCTAATATATGGCAGAGACCTACACTTGTCTACCTGCACCGAATACAATTTCTTCCTCGTTCCTTATCTCAGCCTTTACAGAGAAGGAAATCAGAGCAGTTGTGTGGAGTTGCTCGACTAATAAATGCCCGGGTCCTTATGGCCTTAACTTCTTATTCATTCAGCATCATTGGGAGACTCTAAAACAAGACTTCATAGCTTTTCTGCAAGTATTTTACAAGGAAGGCAGGTTAACCACGGGGTTAAATTCAACATTCATTACTCTTGCTCCAAAGATTCAAAATCCAGTTCATTTGGAAAATTTTAGACCCATTTCACTGGTAAGTAGTGCTTACAAGGTGTTATCTAAATTGTTGGTTAACCGCATGAAACAGGTGCTCCCAAAGGTGATCTCTAACAAACAAATAGCATTCCTCAAAGGCAGGCAAATTCTTGATGGTATCTTGGTGGCCAATGAAGTCATACACTCGGTAAAATAGAGCAGGAAACCAGCAATTCTATTAAAAGTCGACTTTGCTAAAGCCTTTGACACGATAGATTGGAAGTTTCTGTTGTCTATACTGGATTTTACAGAATTTGGATAGACTGGATAAAAGAGTGCATCACTACCCCCAATCCTGCTATTTTGATCAATGGTTCTAGTACTGGAGAATTCAAATTGCGCAGAGGTTTGAGAGAAGAAGAGCCCTTATCTCCTTTCCTGTTTATTTTAGTAGTGGAAGGCTTAAACTTGTCGTTTGATCAAGCGGTAAGGGCTAACAGACTCGTGGGTATTAAAGTGGGATCTTTGCACGTCTCCCATCTGCAATACGCAGATGACACTTTGATATTCCCTAATGGAAACCTTCAAAATCTAAAAGTTATGGAGTGTTAAGAATATTTGAGTTGTTGTCTAGCCTCAGTGTAAACTTTTCTAAAAGCTGCTTATACGGATAAGACGGAAGGATTTATGCAGGGGAAAAAGCAGGGAAGGAATTGGAGTGAAGAATATAGGTCTCATGAACGAACCATTGCCCTATAAGTGGTTATGGAGGTTGAGATCCGAAGAAGATAGTATGTGGAGTAACATCATCAAAGTAAAATACTTCAACTGCAGAGATCACCTGGCAGACTGGAATCTGGTGACTATGTCTGATGCTATTTCAAACCCATGGAAAGATATTTGGAAATTGGCTACTGAAAGTAATCTGAGAGGAAAGGTGAAACTGATGATGCGGAAAGGAGATAAGGCCTTATTCTGGAGAACCAACTGGACAGCCACGGGATGCCTAGCACCTACTTACAGCCGACTATACCAACTAAGCACTCAAAAAAATTATTCTGTTAGCGAGTGGTTCGAACTACCAGTGGAGGAAGAAAGTGGAATCTGCATTTTAGGAGAGAACTAAAGCCAATAGACAATTTGGAACTAGACAGAATGTTGTAGGAACTTTCTTCAGCTGTCATGGCAGACGAAGAAGTGGACTTTTGGCAATGGGCAGGAGAGAAAACATGGCAATTCTCAGTGGCCTATGCGTACTTATCACTTCAGCAGCATAGAAGCACTGAAAACTCCTTTATCTCGTAGATATGGGGCTCTATTCCTCCCTCAAGAATCCAATTCTTTTTGTGGCATCTTCTACAAGACTGAATACCAACTATCCATAATTTAGTCCATCGCGGGATTCAAATAGCAGTTGCGGCGAGACTCTGTGTTAGATGCGGTAGAGAGGTTGAAACCACAGAGCACTTATTTCTAAAATGTTCAGAGGCAGTAGAATTGTGGCAAGCCATTTACACTTGGTTTGGGCAGGAATACAAAGAACAGGACCATATCCAACAACATTATGCTGACCATATGAGCCTCTTGCAAGGAAGAGTTGGTGTGGAAGAGTGGAAGGTTGTCTGACAGGCCACAATGTGGGGACTATGGTGTGACAAAAACGCAATACGTTTTGACTCAGTTACCAATTCTGGAACAACAGAAGAAGGGATAAAAATTAAATTGTGGCAGTGGATCAGCGCACACAAAAGGATGCATAGAGGCACTACTTTGGGAGATTGGTTCCGATTTCCAAAACTTTGTTGCTCGATCATATTTCAGCGAATGATTTAGTCAGTCACCAGTATGAAAGTTTGTAAATATGCATAGTTCGGTTGAGTAATGCATAACGCTTGTTTTGCAGTAATGGTTGTATCTTTTTTTTTACAGTTAATTCAATGAAATTACTCACCTAAAAAAAATTGAACCATGGTGTTCTTGGAATTGCACATTTAACACTTTCATACAAAATAGAAACGCGAGATGTTGTTACAGCCCTAGAGTTTGTTACAATTTATTTTGGCATTTGGTACTTGGGGAAGTCACACTAACACAAGAGTCACCTAATATCTAAGTTTTTGTGTCACATTTGATTAGCACATTAGATTATTCCCCAAATTGCCCCTAGAACCCCGGCAACTCCATGGGCGAGCTCACCATGTTTAGCAACTCATTCCAATAGTTCCTAGTGTCTTCTAGCTCCACGAAAGGGGTGATCAACCCTGTCCCCTCCATGTTATAGCCATCGGAGCTATGATAAACCGCGGCGAGGTCCATTGCAGCAGCCATCTGATATCCGTAATCCAAGGGATAAGCCGCAAGATGATGGTCATGGTCCATATTGCCCTTCGCTACGTTCCCAAGTCCTCCGCATGCACTGGAGTTGTTTGCCGTTACGTCGTTGGCCATGATCGAGCGAATTGTAGGAACCGCTGGGACGCTACTGCAGGGGAAGTTCAGCGTCGAAGTCGGCGACTCGAGGGTGGTCGGCGAGCCGAGGAAACAGTTGGAGCCGCCGTTGGTCGCCTGCCAGACTTTGAGCACGTCCAGGCACTGCGGTGCAGGCGCCGCCATCTGAAGCGGCGGTGGCGGGATGTTGAGCTTCTGGAGGAGCTGGATGTTGGAGTGGAGCTTCGACTCTCGAGCCAGCCGGGCCTCGGCTTCTAGCCTTGCCGTCTCCCACTGCGCCATGTGTGTGAGGTTCGCTGCGTGCTTCAACTGAGCCGACCCGCCACCTGCGATGTTCTTCGGCTTGTGTGTAACCGGGTCGATTCCCATTCGGGTCAACCGTTTCTTGAGACGGGTATTCCAGTAATTCTTGATTTCATTGTCAGTTCGCTTCGGTAAATGAGCTGCTATGGCTGACCACCTACAACTAATCCAGAATTTAATGAGTAAATATAATTTATAATCATGAACACTTAAAAGCAAGCTGGAGCATTTCTTCTGTAGTTTTAACATTTAATTTCGGAACATATTAAATATAGTCAGGTCTCAGTGAAAAATTTAAAAAATTGTAGGGAAGTGTGACAGTAGTAGAATAAATATACAGCAGGCATACAAAATTAAATACTGACCAATGGTCAAGAAAGGTGACAGTGAATTAAATATACCCCTATTTATTTTTACCTGTTCCCCAAGAGAGCATGCAGTCGAATTATCGTCTTCTCTTCATGCGTGCTGAACTTGCCCCTCTTAATATCGGGTCTCAAGTAATTGGTCCATCTCAGCCTGCAGCTCTTACCACATCTCTGAAGACCTACAATCATGAATCATCAATCAAAATAATTCAGAAAAATAAATAAATTAAAGAACAATAACATCCCCAGTTATTCCATGTATCTATAATCTCCTTTCCAATTCCAAGCTCCACCTATAGAAAACACACACATTCAAACGTGTGCATGTGTTTTTTTTGTGTTATGCATACAATGACTAATCTTGCATGGGAAAGCACAAATTATCAAAAATTACTAAGTTTAGTTTCATACATAAGGTTCATTAACAATTAAAGCATCCCGAAAGGTTTAAGGGTTTAGGGTTACCGTGTTTAATAAAGTTACCTGCTTTCGCGGGGAGTGAACGCCAGCTTCCGTGTCCGTTCTCCTCTATGTAAGCGAGTAGCTTTTGATCTTCCTCCCTCGTCCATGGCCCTTTCTTCAGCTCAGAAGAATTGGGTTTTCCCATTATAAGTGAAGCAAAAGGCAAATGTAGAAACTCACAAAGACACACAGTGGAAGGTGAAGAGGGAAAACAGGGATATCTTGTGTTGGAGTTTGAGTCTCCTATCCAACCAACCAACCCAAGGCAATTGTTGTTATGGGATGTTTTTGAATAGCAAATTGGTACGTTGCTGGTACGTTGTGGGGTGGTATATAAAGTAATAGGAGAATCATAAATAGGGTTAGTATGGTGGGCTTGTGGGTTTTATGGGATATGATAAATACTTTACCTAAGAGATTTATGAGGAAAACTACGTGTATTTGAGAGAAGAGAGTTATTGAAACATTATTGAATCTGCGTATTTTTTCTTCATTTTGGTTGCTTCTTTTTGGCGTTGTGTGCGGAAATAGAGGAGAAAAATTGAATGCCATCGCATAATCCTGTCGGGACATTTAATGCCACTCCCATGTCAGCGTTAAAACGATTCGGCTCACGTGGCATAATTAAGGCAAGAGCTTTGGAAAAACTTTAGAGTAGTTGGAAAAAAAAACGGTACACGGAGAATTGTAGTCCTACTTCTATTAGCTTACAAAAAAGCTCCATAGAGAAGAATGGTACGGTATATTAGCTTAAAAAAAGGTCCATGGAGAATAATGGTTCTAAGTTGCTTAAAGTAACTTTATAGACATGGGGTGGAGTTAGAAATTTAAGTGAGGGGGGTCAATTTTTTTTTGTTTTGAACTAAATGGATCGAATCGGGTTGAATCTAGTTCGATCGGATATGTACGTTCAGATGTTACGATAGAAACTGAAATAGTCAAAATAAGTCGAATCAACCTATAAAAAGTACAAGATTAATATTATTGTTGTCTTAGATAATTTTTTTTATTTCAACAATATTTTTATTAAGACATTATTATATACAACAATTGTAATTATCGTTGTCCACAACAAATAATTTAAAGAAAAACAATACCTCTTGATATTATGATACTAAAACAAAATTGTCATTGGTGAAAGGTAAGTAAGGATGAACTTAGGGCCTATTTTATACTCAAAATTCTAATTTAATTTTTTTTCTTTTTTGTTTATTTTTTCAGATTATTTTAATATAAAATATATTAAAATAAGTATTCGAATCAAATAATTAGTTTCTACTGGAATTGATTTTTTTTTATAATTAAGTATTTATTAATTAAAAAAACAAAATGTACATTTATCTTTAAATCGAAGATCAAATCATTCCTACCACAAAGTAATCAAGGTGGAAAAAAACTGAATATACAGTCTTGGATGTCGTATCCAATCTGCGATCGTCACTCCCACTGGAGGTATTTGAAAAGCCATGAACCAATTCCAGGATTGCACTTTGATCTTCTCAGCAATTCTATCAACATTAAAAATACCATCGCAAAAACGAACATCATTTATGCCATTCCATATATTCCATATAATACAATGCCAATATTGTTTTCCATAGATCTCGACTACGCCTCTGTATAGCCATGCCCATATGAGATGCAAAGTGTTCCACTGGATCTGCATGCCCGATATACATATAGCCCATCCAGTAATATATTTTTGGAATTGATTAAATTCGTTAATGTAGTTTATTGGTTAGCAATCTTAAAATTTAATTCATTCACCAAGGTTCAAAACCCACATGTTTTCCATTTTTTCTTTTGCTTTAAAAAAAATGAAAAGACAATTTTGAACCCAGGCCATTGCTTTCAGAATATGTCTATCTACCAACTAGGCTAAAAAGAATTTCTTAAATAGACTAAAACAAATATAAATACAATATCTTAAGGGAGGGGACAAACAGAAAAAATATTTTTTTTATACATTATATACATATTATTTTCAATTACAGGGGACCATAGCCCCCTGCCTCCGCCTCTGTGATAGACCCTGCACATTTAGAAAAAGGAAATCTAGGGTAAAATCAGGATGAAAAAATGACATATGCCCCTACATATGGAAAGGATAGCCAATTTAGATTATACAATGGACAAAGTGTGAAAGAAAGGTAAAGTGAGATACACAATTTTGGGTATGACACCTTCAATCGGGATCGGCAAGGAAACTTATATGCAAGGGACAAGCTGACCTTCGGGTACGAAAAGTTTTGTACGAGAGATTTGGCATGCACTCAAAGTATGCCCATTAATAAAATCTCTTTTTGTTTAAAAAAAAATGCAACTTGATAGATAACTTCTAAAGAAGTTGTTTTGGCACATTGGACAGCTTCTGTTTTTGAACATGTACTTACATATTGAGAACGCAGTTAAAATCAACTTTAGGAAATTTGGGAGTGTTAGTGAAAATAGTGCTAGTAATATAGATTATTGAAGAATAATATTTAGAAACGTGCTTAAAAACAACTTCACAGCGTTCTTTACCAACACCACTGAATCCATCACTAAACATGGCTATTTTTTTAAATATACCATTTTATTTATCAAATTACAAAATATCGAATTCTTATCAAATCAATTCTACGTAGTTCTGACTTATTGGCCTAGTTCAAGAAATAACTTTTTTCTTTAGTCCCACCATGGAGATTGAGTAGTAGGGATTTCAAATAAAACTCGTGTTACATCTTTGTTGCCATAGATTAAACGGGCTCTATCTTTGTCATTTGTAGACACACAACTCTTGGTCAGCATTGTCCTCCCTGTTTGGTTCAGAGCCGTCGTGATTATTGGATCATTATACTTCTACTTTTCGTAGGGGTGTGCGTTCAAATTACGAATTCAAAATTTGGAAATTTTTCGAAAATTTCAAAAATTTCGATCCGATCCAAAATTTGAAAATATGGTAATCTCCATCTTTCATGCCTAAACCTTCCCCTATTTTCTTTGGAATATGGTACTAGACCCGGCAAATTACATCAAGAGATCATTCCACAAAATAGTCCGTTATTTCTATGCAAAAAATAAATAAAATTTAAATCCGCGTATTTTTTTGGTCCAAAATTTAAATACTCATCTACTTGTCCATCCTCTTGATATGAACAGTGTGTGAGTGAAAAATAAATATTCACCCATTATTTACCCAATATTTCTTGCCCCCCACTCCCACCCCCAAGATTGTACTCGATGAGCCAGAATTTTCGTCAGTATTAAATGCTCGAAAAATGATTTTTGCTAATGGACTACTCATAATGGTCACCTCGTGTTGGAGCTTTAAATGGCATCAACAACTCTTCAGACACAGAGGCTGGGGATTGGAAGACAATAGATTTTTGTGTCAAAATGGAAAACGGCTTTCAGCAGAAAACTTTAATGCCCAGTGGAGGTTTGTAGTTTGGCTCGGCTTTAAGCTGATTATGGAAACTATTAGAGACTGGTTCTTTTTGCTGGCGTGAAAACTACAGTTTTAACTGATTCTCTTCTCTGTTACAGTTTATTTTGGTATGTTTGAATGAGTAGGCGTATAATATTGTGCATGTTCTATTGTAGTCATATGCGATCATACTATTGACATAGTCACTGAATAAAATAAAAAGTAAAAGTAAAATAAAAATAGAATAAACAAAAATGAAAGTAAGTTAAATAAAAGTAAACTAAGTAAATTTACCAAAAAAGAAATTAATAAAATGAATTGAAAAAAAAATAAAATATAAAAGAAATATAACAAATTTGACAATGAAAAAATGGAATAAAATAAAATAATCTGGAATTATAATAAAATTAAATGAAATGGAATTGTTGATTTATATTTTTTAATTTATTTTATTTGTTAAATTATTATTTTATTTTATTTCACTTTATTTGTTTTGTTTACTTTGTGTTATTTTTATTCTATTTTATATTATTTAATTAAGGATACTTTGATCATAAATGGACTAATTTGTTACTTTTGGAAAGCACAAAGAGGTCATTTTTTTGAGAAGCCAATTATATATAGATCGTTTAACCAATATTGGTTCTGCTTGCCACACAATCTTTTATGATACTTTGAGTCACTTACTTTCATCGTTGACACTAAAGTCTAAACACCATGTTGATGTTTCATGCTTCCTTCGGCTAGATCTCATATGCTTCTTAATTGGTCTTAGATTCTTTTATTGTGTTTTAATTATGGTTTATTCTCCCTAGTTTTTAAGCATGATTTCTCTTGTGGTTGTGGTTCCCTTAATACATTTGGGCGTTTTCCAAAAACTTAATCATCACGAAAATATTGTAATATCTTCTTCAAACAAAATTAATTGAATCTTAACATACGGAACTTTTTCTCATAAAAATCCAAGTACCTTTTCTCTTATTTTTGTTGTCTTGGGCAGTGGCGTAATTAGAGTTTCCTCATCCCACACACACCCGGCACCCCCTACGCACTTTTCGAAGGTTTTGTAAAACATATGGTCCCTCCTCTTCGTTAGAGTCTCACCCCCCACCCCCAGACTCTGCCCTCGTTTTCCGTGCGCACTAGTGAGGTTCAATCTTTATCTACACATAACAATACGACGTACCTAGTATATTCTCAATTAAGTTGGGACCTCGGCAGGGGCGAAGCCAGGAATCTTAAGGAGGGGGGCCAAATTTTTTTGATTTGAGCAAAGTATATATCAGGTTGGATCGGATCGGATCGGATCAGACCGGTTTAAACGGTAAAAAAATTCAATTTTTTTTTGAATTTGAGCAAAAGATAAAAGAAAAACCAATAAATTTTATGAAAATTTCTGAAAGTACATTATTTAATAAAAATATATTGCAAATATCTATTTTTTTTTTCAAATATGACCGATGAATGATTAAAATACAAATATTTTCAATTTTTTTTACGAGTCAAGGTTTTCAATTTTTGAAATATAATTTTTTAACCACAATCTAAAAAATAAATATATTAAAAAAATATATAAAAAAATATTTTTTAAATTTGTCCAAATAAAATAATATATATTAAAATTTATTTCTTATCTAATATCAATAATATTAATAATATAACCTCCATCACACATAAATGCAAGGTAGTGCAGTGGTCTATCAACATAAGGGAATTGAGAGCTCTAGAGATCAATTCCCGCCTGAAGCATTTTTTATTTGAAAGTGGTAAAAAAACAACAAAGATGTGGCGCGCTAGATTCGAACCACAAGCTTACCACTGAGCCGAGCGGCATCATGCGATTGAAATACGAAGAAATTGAAAGTGGTAAAAAAAAACAATGATGTCGCGCGCTAGATGTGAACCCTAGCATGAGAATTCGAAAACTTCACAAGCTTACCACTGAGCCGAGCAGCATCATGTGATTGAAATACGAACAAATAGCAATATAGTATCAAGGGGGACCAAATGAAAATTTATTTATTTTTATGTAAATTTTTTTTTTTTTTTAATTTCAGGGGGACCATGGCCCACCTATCCCCTCCCTCCCTTCGCACCTGGGCATGGGGTCAGATGTATGTGGTCTTACCATTGTAATTATACAAATAGGCATTTTCGTTGTAACACAATATGCATTGCGCCATTTGATATATTGAGTTCCAACAACTTCACTAAATAGAAGCATTGAAATTTAATAGAACCATTTTGCTCTAGTCCATTATTAGTATAAAGTTAAAAGAATTGTCAATTGTCCATTTGTAATGGACAATAGTTCAATCTTTATCTGTTGCCTTTAATGTGTGGGTTTTTTTTTTGATAAGTTAATGTGTGGGTGTTGGATATAATAGAGTTTAACCTATGGTACTGAACTACTGATCTTATAACAAATGATCTTCAAAGAAGAAAACACTATTAAATCAAAGGTAATTACACTAGTATCTATCTAAAAATACGAAGCAACTAAAAACATCATTACCGCACAACCATAAATGCAAGTCCTCCCGAAGGAGTAAAAAGACCCCATGAATTCTAACAACAATAATTTGCAAATGATTCCAATTATTTTCCACGCACAAACTCTTGCAATTTCAAG
>JAOWBN010100564.1:0-19776 GCA_028565015.1 Pinguicula moranensis
CCCTGCCCTTATTTCGATACCCACACGATCATTGTCCTCACTAAACATCAAATGAGACAAGTGCTCTCTAAACCAGACATTTTGGGGTGCATGATAAAATGGGCGATTGAACTAAGCGAATATGACATTTCGCACAAGCCCCAAGTTCCTTGAAAGCTCAAATTCTTGTGCATTTCATTGCCGAGACTACTCGAACTCCCATCTCTACATGGGCGGATCTGCAACCTCCAATCATAGTGGGGTAGGAATCGTGCTAAGAGAAGAAAATGGAAAGGTCCACAAGGTTGTCGCGCTCATCGAATTCCTTACCATTAACAACATCACAAAATATGAAGCCCTCCTTCTATGCCTTGAGATAGCTGCGCAACTAGGAATTCAACACCTCACTGCTCACACAAATTTTTAGCTAATCTTTGAACAATACGCAGGGTCGTTCGAAGCCCATGAAGAAAAAATGATCCAATATTTGTACAAGCTCAAAAATATGATCCAAAGCTTCTCTCACTTCAAACTCTGCCACATCCCGCACACGATAAACACGAATGCCGATGCCTTTTCAAAGTTGCCCCCACTTGGAAGCACCAAATGAACAAGCCATCCAGGTATTGATACGAAAAGAACTTGCGGTTAGTGGGGCACCTTGTGCCCTGGGAAGAACCTTCACAATACTCGAAGAAGCCAATTAGATGACTCCTTTGGTTAGATACCTAAAAGAATGGGAATCACCACCAGACAAATGGAAGCACAACAAATCAAAAATTGAGCAACTCAATTTACTATAGTGGACAGAGAACTGTACAAACAAAGTTCGAAGGACCACTCCTATGTTGCATCCCTCCTACACAAGCACACCGCATGATGGAAGATCTACATGAAGGTGAGGGAGGAAGCCACGTTGGAGGAAGATTGCTTATCAGAAAAATCTGACTCCACAGATTCTTTTGGCCAACCATGTTGCGAGACACTCTTGACTGCAGATGTGAGGAATGCAAGTAACACGAGAACTGGTTATCTCATCCAACCACTCCCATGACTAGGGTACCCATCACATGTCCCTTCGACACATGGAAAATTGACATATTGGACCACTTCCCCCAGCTCCCAGACACAGGCGATTCATCATTATAGTAGTGGAATATTTCACCAAATGGGTAGAAGCCAAGGCTGTTGCAATAACCACAAAAGAGAGATAATCGACTTCCTATGGAAAAATGTCGTCTACTGGTTTGGGGCCCCTCTGATCCTGATCTCCGATAATGGAAAGCAATTTCGAGGAGCAAAAGTAGCAGGATGATGCAAGGTCCTACAGATAAAACAATGTTTCACGTTCGCATATCATCCTTAATCTAATGGACAGGTGGAAGCCCTTAACCGGGTCATCCATCTCAGATTGAAGAAAAAGTTGGGTGAGCGGAAAGGCAACTGGGCATATGAGCTACCCGGAGTCCTGTGGTCATACCAAACCACAACAACCAGCTCAACTGGAAACACCCCATTTACACTAACCGACGGGTCTGAAGCAGTCTCAATCACAGATATAAGCTTCAGGGCATACCGAGTTGTTTCCTTCCACTCCCCGCAAAATAAGGAAAATCGCCTCCTCAACCTCATGAAGAAGTTAGGGATGCCACCTGAGAAAAATTAGACATATACCAAAATCAATATAGGATTCGACACTCTCGATGCACACCCAGGGCAGTTACAGACAAACCCCAAGAAAGGGATCTAGTCCTAAAAAAATGAAAGCACCCAAAAACCAAGAAAAATTGCAACCAACTTGGGAAGGACCTTATAGACTCCTCTACTACTACTCCCAAGGAGCTTCCCGACTAGCTAAACTAGAAGGTAAGCCTCTGCCTCTCTCATAGAACCAGGAAAGCCTCAAGAAATTCCACAAAGCCAAAGACAAGCATTATAAAAATAAATCCTGATATTGGCATAGCCACCAAGGGGCTTTCACACCCGCACCACCGAAAAAATAGACGTTCGTGCGTTTATGCTGATGCAATAACTAAAAAGGACGTTCATGCGTACACATCGATATAGTCATTAAACTGACGTTTAAAAAAAAGAGGAAAAAATTTGACTGAGCCCTGAATATCCAAGAGTTCAGTCCCATGAGGACTACCAAACTCAAACGGTCCTCATTCCTCGACTTTCAATGGTCGACTGGTCGGAAAAAACCAACCTATAGAATAGATATTGTAACCCCTGCCGCCATTCCCAAAAATTCATTGGAAAAAATAAACCCAACCTCCCCTCATCACCCTCAGCCCAAATCCCGAGGAGGAAGAATATGGTTCGAGCTGAAAGTATCACACAAATCTGAAAGAATTCTACAAAAGAAAACACAGAAGAAGCAAAAATCGAATCTGACAAAATTGCAAAATAGAAGAAAGGGAAATATGTTCACAACACAACACCATAAGAGAAATATAGATACATTTCCATTGCTTACAAAATAAATCAATATATCCGAAAAACTCTCGGATTACTACAACCGAAAAAACAAGCGCAATGATTACAAAAGGAAGGAAAATTCATCCATCATGGGAGAACTATCCTGAACTAACTCCATCAAACTACAGGTAAGGGCGACCTCCACTGCACGGGTAGCCACCACATGGCGAAAAGAAACTGAGCCTAGGAAATGACGCAACAAGGCTTCATCGTGTAATTGGTATCCCGATCGCATTGGGGCAGATCCCCCAATGATGAACCACAACGCCATGAAAAGCCTCCACACGATTGATTTGCGCTGACAGGGCATGATGAAAATACTCCAGATGGAGCGCTCGAGCCAAAGAGCGGTCCAATTGTCGCTGAGCAATGGAACATTTGGTGGAGAGTAAGTGAATGTGCCAGACGAGAAGCTTCCTGCTCTGCACATACATTGTCCACCCATAATGACACCTCTCGCTTGCAATATTCCCATGAAAGTTAGTATTCGCATTCTCAACTACTCACACGCACCCACTCATCCCCGTATTTTACGAACATTGGATCATCGGAAATCCCACCCAACCACGCCAAAGACACTGCGGGACCTGAAGGGAACCATCTACCAACACATTGAAATCACCACACAAGACTGGATGCTCTCCTGTGGATGAAGAACCGGACATCAAATAGCTACCTCAGAAAAAAAGAGAGAGCACCAGTCAGTGACCTCCAAAATCCTAGGAAAAGAGACGATACCAAAAATAAATCTGGAAAAACCTCAAACCTAGCAACATGAAAAAAGAAGTAAATCAAGAATTTCCCAACACAAAATAAAGAACAAACTTGCAAATCTCGCGAAAAGAAGGAAGAATTACCTTGACCCTCATCTCCCAAGTAGCCGAGTGAAGAAGGAAATGAGCACAGAGAGAATGTCTCTAACAAAAGCGAAAAGATATAGACCCCTTGCGTGTGAAGATGGAGAGTCCCCCTGACACGGTCGCCACCTGGAGAAACGAAAGGGGCGTTGAAAGAAACGAAAGGATCTCCCTAAAAGAATCCAGTACATGAAAGTTGGGATTTTGCTTCTTTGTTGGCTAGTGTAACTAACATTGTTTTTGCCATGAATTTTTTCATCTTTAATTTTTTGTTCCTTTATAGAGTGAGGATTTCCAATAACCCAAATCTTAGGATGTTGAGATCAAATATTGAATTATATATGAGACCAGAAGTTTATCTGCCTTGTTACTCTGGCAATATAAGGGAAAATGTAAGACTATGTGATACGGATAGAGAAGGATGTGGCTACCCACCAAGTCTAGCCCAATGAAAAACCATCTCACCAGGATCCGTCCAATCAAAAGAATTGTGAAGAGAAATCAAATTTGGATACATAGGAGTGTAAGTGTCGTGTCCCAAAGACATCCCTACTCAAAAGGAGACAAGTGTCTCACACAAGAATCTATAAAAAGGAACATTGAAGAGAACATTAAAGGGCGGGAAAAAACCCTGTAAGGGAAGCTTATGACAAGAAAAAAAGAAGAAAGAAATTAAGAACAAAGAGCCTTGTTCGGAATTTTAGGAGAAATATGGACAATAAGTGGTATCAGGTCAATGAAGAATTCAGACGATCCTAAAATGCCCCTCTAACCCCATATATTACTTATTTTCCCGAAGAGCTCAAATTTCCTAATTTTAATATTTAGCAGGAGGGGACGCAACCCCCATTATCCCTCATTTTTATTTTACCATGGATTGATATTCTTTTCACTGTTTTCAAGTTACTTTTTCTGTGAACGTATAATAGTTGTATAATAAATTCAGTAGGTCGACAATCCGACCTTACCACTATGTTTGTAATGAGTGTTCTGCCCTCATCTCTGTTTGAAGGGCTCTCTCTATAGAGGCTTTCAGTCGTAGCCCCAAATTTATGATGTCACTACTTAGCTCAGAAAACAATCATTAGCCCAAGTTTTGGAGAGATAGTGTGTTGAATACGGGGCTGATGAGGGCAGGTGTGTTGAATACGTGGCTGACATTTTTCTTTGGATCGAAGACTTGAGCGATGGATTGATGGGCTTCCTTCTTGGTGGGGTACATTTTTCCTTCTTGGTATGATCTATTTTTGAATTAATCTTCTATGGGCCCATGAACCCACCAAATATACATTTTGCTTTTGTTGTTAACATAACAACAACTTATCCATTGATTGCAACACACATAACTCATGGGGTCCATTTGGTAGATAGGTAAATCAATGCTAACTAAGTGATTTCGTGAGTTATCCACACACACATGTTGTTTGTTACACACATTCACGAAATCCTTAACCCAATTGAATTATCCCTCGACTAGGGATAAGTTGCTGCTAACCCCCAAAACATTATCACCCTGATTTTGAATGGTTTTCATTAGCACCGCTTCATCTCTTGTCTCAATGGCAAGCGTGCCATCGTGTTCAAGTAATATTTACAACTTATGCCACAGTATAAATACTATATTTCACTTCCTAATCATCGTGTCGCTTTATTTTTCTTTCTTCGTAGATGCTCAAACTTTCGCATATCAGTACATTCCGCCGATGGCAACTGTTCATATTTTTTGCCGATAGGGGGTTGTTCCAGACAACAAAGGTCAGGGGTAGGTTCTTCTGCAACTTATTCATAGTACTCCTTCAAATTGAAAACATAAAAATGTTATATCCGTTGTCACAAATCGAGGATTTAGATCTGACTATGCAAAGGGTTTAGTTTTCTATCCATTACCAAAGGGGTAAGTTTTTTGCTCGTTCGTCATCCTCGTATCTTGTGTTCACGATAGATTCACATTTTTCTTCCCAAATTACATGTAAACCCTTTCCTTCACTACTTCTTCAAAGATTTGGTTTTTCAAATTTCTATCTGTTTTGACCTGTGAGTCCAATAATAAGGACTTGTGCTTCTTGTTTATGAGCGTACAATTGGTACGCTTTTGTATAACCTTCTCTATGTTGTTTTAGAAATGGATAATTAATTTTCTTTCCGAGACAGTCTACTTTCATTCCCTGACAATCGATTGGGAATTCTACAGTTGCATGTTTAAAATTAGGGTTCGTTTGATGATCCATGTTTATGTTTTGTTGAAACCAAGGCTGCAGTATATCGTTGTCTTATGTTTGGCTAATTTCTGTTTAGGTGTTTTCTGTTGGGTATTCTATCGTGCATTTGTTTAGCTTACTAGACAGATTTATCATTAGGGTTTGGTGTCTAAAGGATTGTGAAGCCTACTATTACTGTTTCTTTTAAACATGGGATATATAATACAACAATGATGAGGGTTCCCCTTTAGAAGGAGACAAAGATGATAACCAGTACACTCCCTAACCTGGAAAAGTTCAGAAGCCACCAAAGAAACTGTTTAAGAGCCCAGCAAACCCCCGACCGAGAGAGAAAGAAAAGAAAGTCTATTTCATTATGGATGAAGAAAAGGCAATGATTCGTGCTCGGAACTATCTCTAGAAGGTTATAAAGTTGGCCAATGGTGGAAGAAGAGAATGCATGATAAGTGTGTTGTGAAGATCCAACAAATAATCAAAGGTAGATGGATTGTTGGGAAAAAATGTGGAGAATAAGCTATATAACAAGAGCAAAGATCGACACCTACTGCACGAGTTCACAAAACTGAACAGAGCTTCCATTGATCAGGAGATACATACAGTTGTGGTTGATAAGGAAATGTGGCTAGAGTTTGCCCAGGTTTGTTTATTTTCGTCAATTCTTGTTTCTGCATTTGTATGTGTGCTAATCCAATCTTTGTAAGACAAGTTAACAGTAGGTTCAAGAGTCTACGAGGGAGGTCATTTGCTCATTACGAGGCTTGGTGTGAATTCTTCGGGCAATATAGATTGCCAGGCAATGGTGCGAAGGATCACGCTGACACTGAAGATGAACATTCAGAGGCGCAAAGAATCGAGGAATAAATGCGTATGGTGGACGTTTTCCTATCTTGCACAAACAATGAAGGAAGTGGTGACTCTTTGCCACAAAAGGATACGACTCGACTTGAAAATAAACCTTCAACCGTGGAGTCGGAAACAAGTGCTAGCACTAATAAGAGGAGGAAGACCGCCTCCACTGCAAGTCACCCAAGCTTCTTCGACAAAGCGAAAGTCACATTTCATAGGGCTGAAGCTGTGTTTGCCATGGCAGAGACGATTTTCTCCGCCCAAAAAGAAAGGTTGTAGGAAGATTCCAAAATGCAGAAGGCCAAATGGCTAATGAAAGATTTGGATGCCATGGATGCACTCACCTTCGAGAACAAGGTGAGACTAGTCAACTACCTTGTCATGAACGAGGGACAATATTGTGTATGGTTCATGCTTGGGCATGAAGGTCGCCTTGATTTTATGATTTTGTTCTTCTAGGGTAAACTGTAGTCCAACAAAACATGACCCCCCCCCCCCTTTGTATTAGTTTGTTCGCAACAGTTATGAACATTGTTTTTTCAATGAGGTCGTTGTAATCCAGTGCATAGGGCAAATGTTACAGTTGTCAACTAAACATGACAAAGAGTCAATATGTATTGAGTTTATTCAATGTTATAGTCGTCACCAACTTAGGGCAAATTAACATCATGTTACATGAAATAATTCCACACCTAAAGTGTAAACATCATAAACATAACCTAAATTGATAAAATGTAGCACATGGTTTATACATTTTCACACCCCAAAAACAAGCAACAAAATGGCTATACATCAACACTGGATATACATCAACCACAAAAGAACTGCACACCATTGCATCTATCCAACAATAAAATATCAAACGTTACTTTAAACACTAGGCGCCTATTAAGAATCAATCAAAAATAAACAAACCAAACCCTAATAGCCAATCATAACGACCATGCAAGGACCTTACCGATTTAATAGTACAGTTATCGAGGTAGAAGCGTGGTCTTCAGTCGACGAGGGGTTCCGAGCAAACGCTGGTTCAGGGTCCACGATGCGTCCCCTGAAGTATCCAGTGTACAAAGTTTGTGGATCAAAATATGGAGGGGCGGATGTCTTTTTCCTGGCTACGAACAGGTTTTTGAAATCATGGGCGTTTGTGCCACGTTTACGCTTTGTCGGAATAAGACTTTGGGCTGATAACTCTGCAATCAGAGGATGTTGGTCAACTATGGTGATTGAGAATTCCTTAATCGGCCCTCTTGGTACACGTTCGGGAAACATACAAGGGTTTTCCTATGAAACCCCTTGCGTGTTGTCCATGCCTAACGTTTTCCTTAACCCACCATGAAGCCATTCGTATATACACAGGGAAAACTTGGTTTGGGGACTACGAGCACGCCGTTGACGAGTAGAAATGGTTGAGAGTTGATGAGACGCCATGAGTTGAGAACGTGAATAGGCGAGAGAAAATCAGGAAATTGGGGTTGAAGGGATTTGTCGATTGAATGTTTAAATAACCCCTAACGAGGGTTAAATATGTAATACACCACCGAAATGTATGATGTGGCAATATTTATCCACGTTCTATACTACAATACCAAACAATCCAAAATTGTACAAGTAATTCGGTACACCGTGAGAATATGTGTACCAAACACTATATACATTTTTTCATCCTATGAAACTATGAGTTATACAGAAGGCAGGATAACAGATATCACGTTACCAAACGGACCCTAATGGATTTTGCTTTGATCAAGATAATCTACATAACTGCAATTCACATTCTGAGTGTTAGTAAAGTTTGATCTTCCAAAATGCAATGCACATCTAATGTATCCTTGATATATCTAAAGGTCATCTTCACGTATTCCAGTGCTACCAGTTGGGATTCGCCATGTACCTGTTCACTATCCCCACTACATGTCCAATATCATCTTGTACAAATCATTGTGAATATTAAGTTTCTAACCAATTATGCATATGACACTTGCTACATCTTTACCCTATCTACATTTGTTGCTAAGACTCATACTGGATAGAAGTGATACAAAATTTGGTTTAGACTCTTACATATTGAAATATTACAAGATCTTCTTCATATTAGTTTTTAAGGAAGCTAACAACCTTCATGGAAACCATGGACGTTTTGGAATTCTTAGAAAGGATTTCATTTGTTCAAACTTGATATTTTTTCTTGAAGATGTTGTTTTGATTATAATAGATGTGCACACACACACACATATCTATATATATATAATAGCTAAACTAAATATTTGTCTTTTGCAGGATATGTAAAAGTACCTTATTGATGCTTTAGGGGTCGCTGGTTGGTTGGCTTCTTGGGATGCATGAGGTACTGTTAAGGTTGCGTTTGGTAGCAGGCCAATAGTTGGCCTAGTTCAGGGACAACTATGGCTTTTGGATAGTGAAATTTTTTGTAATCCCCCATTTGGTAAGGTTTTTTGCGGATAAGGAATGGACAGGGTTTGGCAAGGGAGGCTGTTTGGTATCCACGGACAACCCAGGGACTATCTGGGGTCAGTTAACTATACATCCTGCTATTACTATTTTGCCCTCAGATCAAATTGATTTTGCTCAGCCCTAAATTCCCAAATTGAGTTCACGATTCTGTACCTCACCCCGCTTGCGATCATGGACGATCCCGTTGGAAATCACGCCTCCTGCCCGCGCCCACCGACCGCCATTCGCTGCCACATGGTGAAGCCACCTACCAACTCCTTGTTGCGGATGTCTGCGCGTGCGTACAAATTAGGTATTTGTACGCCATTGAATCACATTAATCCGACCACCATTGAACCACCTAGACAGTTTGAGCGCCGTACCGGAGACGTGGAAGAAGATCCAATCATCATTGATGGAGAAGACCCAGTTCCGAATGTGTACTACCAACTTGTTCCAGCTGCAAGTTCAACCTCTTGCATCACCCACGAGTATTTCACCTAAACTGTGAAATTGGATATGATGTACGATGATATTTTGTTGTATTGCAGGATTAGAATGAAGTAATTATGCCTATTGAATTTAATTCCCTGATATCGATAAGGATTTTTTTGTCGTCTTGGAAGTTTATGTGTGTAATGTTTAGTAGATTAGTTTATTTGTGGGGACTGATTTTATGAATGCCTAATCGATGTTATACTTGGATCTTATGGCTTCTGTTGGTATATGTTTAATTTTTAGATGATCAGATAAATGATGTGCATGATGAATTGTGGGATGATAATGTTTGAATCATGTCTGAAACTAGTTTTCAAGTTATTTTTAGCTTCTTCTGCCAGAACAGACACACAAACTTATCCTTTTGAGCTACCCAAGTTGCAGGCAACATGGGCTCAGTGATTATCATTGTACTTTCATAGTTTTTTTTGTCCATTGCAAATGGAGCTGGAAGAGTCATCATTGACAATTCTTTTAGCTTTGTGCTAATAATGGACTAGAGCAAAATAACTCTATTAAATTCCAGTGCTTTTATTTAGTGAATTGGCTGGAACTCTACATCAAATGACGCAATGCATATTGGGTCACAATGGAAACAGCGTCTTTGTATAATTACAAGGGTAAGGCCGCGTACATCTAACTCCCCAGACCCCAACTTAATTGAGAATATACTGGGTATGTTGTGGATTAATAGTTATTTTTTAAATATTATCCATTGACAGCAAGTTCAACTGTAATGTTATCTAACTAGGTAGAGATTTTTGTGGTCATGATCTTTTTGTTATGGATGCTGCCTACCTACAATTCTCTCCTTCGAAACCAAATATCCAACGTGCAACTTGTTGTTTTTCATTGTCATTTGCCAGTACTCATTTATGATATCATTTTTCTAGTCTAGCTCATCGATTAGGTCCTCTTTCTTGACTTGAATTTTTTTCTGTTGCTGTGGGATTTTGTTTATTGGATGTTTGGATTTTTCTTAGATTGCTGATGGGATTTTTTTTATTGGATAAATTCTGCCATGGATTATTTCACCTGCAAGCATGCAGATTGAGGTAGCATGTACAGTCCTGATTCTCTCCACCATTTGTGTCCTCATTTTGGTTGTTCAGTATTTGGTTAACATGGCTGATACCCATCATCAATTTCCTTATTATCACAACATCTCAGAGCCTAAGAGTTCACTAATAACCATACAAAATGGCTGCAATCTTTTCCATTGACAGGAACTGCAAACAGAAAACTTGACATAAATGTTGGGGCTTGATCTTTCTTAAAGATGAGAAAGCAGATAACTTTTATTACTTTCTTAGTGAGATCAGCCCGAAGGCACATCATTTTTCCGTATTTTGTCTATTGTCTTAAGTTTTTTATTTATCTGGTTGATTAAAAGTGGCGAGGCAATGATGCTCGATGCAAATATGCTTCTGAAAGTGCTGGATCTACCTCTATTGCAGCATTCAGTGTAGCTAGCGCCTCATTGTATTTCTTCACCTTTATGTTTTGTGAAACTCTGTTGAATAGAGCAGTATTATCACCAATTTTTCCATCTGCCAATGATGAACCACAATGAAGCAATATTAAGTTTGGTACCTTTACCTTTTGATTGAACAGTTTTGGACTCCATCTAATGCTTGATCTATGTTTGGTCTACTGATAAGCAGGTTGCATCTTATTATTATTATCTCACAAGATATATTCAGTGCTCATTAACCAACATTGGATATTGTTAATTATCAAAAAAAACATTGGATCTTGTTGGCAGGTGCGATAAAAGGACAGTTTGTTCGTCAGGTGCCAAATGATCCTCAACCTCAGAACTTCTCATATAATTAGCTGTACCCTGTAGCCGGTACCCAACCTTGAGCTTGAAGTGTAAACAATTTTTTGCAGAAATAAGTATAGTGATGTGTTAGATTTCAATTACCTTTTTTTAAGCCTTGGAGAACTGAGTTACCTCTACATTAAAGAAGGAATCCACTATAGTTTAAGTTAACTAACCACCATCGCTGTTTTTATTACTCTCTGACTCTGAGTTAACTAACTAACAGGAAACATTAAGGTTTTCTTTGTCTCCGAGTTGAATATTCAAAGAGCATCACGACATTAAAGGTTTTCTTGAGAGAAGATTCAAAGAGCATCACGACAGGAAATCAAAACCCAACAGATTTCACCCCATCTCCATTTCAAAAAATCCTTCAAATTATTGACCCGTGGACATGAATCATGGATATAAATCAAAATTTCCCAACTAGTACTTCAATCCATACAAAGAGAAATAATACGCAGCTTCACCCCAATCCAATCCAGTCAAGTTTTCAACAAAATACAAAACTGCATCCATAGTTCAATTATCCAAAACAGCGTGCATATTATGACCAAAGTCCGAATAGAACATCTTACATCGAATAAAGCCAACAACCTAACTTCTATATCAAACTTACCCAAGTTTTCCTTCATTGAAGACCTTGATGAACTCAGCACGCTCCTTGGCATCCATAGTGGTCCAATAGTAATAGTGCCCCTCATGTGCGAGGAAGTGGTCTATAAGCCGCAACCTTTCCACCAAATTCATGCCCGCATGCTCTTTCAAGTCCTTCCTCAGTCTCGCAGTCTTCTGCATTTTGGAGTCATCCTTCAAAGTTTGCTCCTACTCTGTAAATACACGCTCTGCTCGCATGAAGACAACGTCCAAATTAGAGAGAGTTTCTCCAGCCTTGCAGGTTAGACTTGACTGGCTAGTTGGTAATGTCTTCTTGCTTTTTCCTTGGCTTCCGCTTGCGGAACCATCTACAAACCATGCGCAACTTTCTCCTCCATACCAGATTCCTTTGGCTTGGCTGAATCATCTATGCTTTCCTCATAGTCATCAATGAGGTCGTAGTACGTAGACGGTGTTGGAGTAGATTCTCTTTCAGCCATGCCATGGTCTCTAGCCCCTGAACCTGTTGCACGATGTTGTCCAAAAAGCTCACACCAAAGGTCGTAATAGGGGAATGTTTTGCCCCTAAGCGATGAATACTTACTATTAACCTGGACAATGATAACACAAATGAATAAATCATTATAACTAAAGTCAAAAGACAGAAATTAGTCAAGGCGTTGGATTTGAATTTATAATTACTCGTGCATACTCCTCTCACATATCAGTAGAGTCCACGATAACTGCATGCGTTTCTTGATCAATCGCCACTCCACTCAGTCTCGAAAATTCATTCAGCAGCCGGTATTGCTTGCCCCAACTAAGCATCTTGTTTTCTACATTCTTTGCAGTTACGGTGCTACCTTCAACTGATGATCTCACCTTTGCCGCGGCTTTATGGTGTGTTCCCCAGCTTTCCAACCTTCAAGTGCGAGATCCTTCAAAGCATGCAGCAAACTCCTCTCTTCATCAGGAGCCAAATACACTTTCTTACTGTTAATGGGCTAAGGCGTTGTCCCAACATTGATTTTTTTTCTTCATTTCCACAGCCTTAGATCCGGGCTGTTTGAAAGGTGTTGTGGCAGTACCCCAGTTCATCGTTGCAGGTACCTCTGTTTCCTCAACCCTGTGTTCGGATGTGACCTCATCCCTTTCATATACACGGCTTGCGGTGTCCATGCTTATGATCCTACATGTTGGTAAACATAGAAACCACATGAAAGTTGTAAGGCACATAGCATATTTTTAATTCACTCATAACAAATTTACGCGACATAAATAAATCAAAGCGTGAAAAATAGCGAGCATGTTTTTTAGTCAATAAAAAAAACTCAACAAAACATATATTGAGTACATAAAGAAAAATTAGACAAATCCGAAAATTAAATGCGACTGGGTCACGAAATTCATGGCCTTTGTATGTATCTCATAGGTTTAGGGCTAAATTATCCCTAAATTGATTCCACCCTGGAGATGCGTCGACAGTTTGACTGTTTTCATCTATTAATGTTGTGTCTTGATTACGATCATCCTCAATGGGGGAAATTGATTGCTCCAACAAGGGATCCGAGGGTGTGACTTTGATGATGAAGTTGTGTAGCAAAGCACATGCTAACACAATGTCGGACTGCGTGTTGATATGGTGGTAAGCAGGGCTCCGAAGAATGGTGAATCGCTTCTTCATAATGCCGAATGCACGTTCAATCACATTGCGAGCTGAAGAGTGGCGAATGTTGAATAACTCCTTGTAGTTTTCAGATCTTCTATTCACACCACCCCACTCCTGTAGATGGTATCTTGTTTGTCTGTACGGTGTGAGGAAACCATCACAGTTCATGTAGCCGCTGTCACACAGTGCAATAAAAAAATCCACATAAAGATTCAATGGTCATCATAAATAATGCTAAAAAGATATTCAAATCATACCATTTTGAACAGTAAAACCATTTTTCCTTGTAAGAGCGTCATTTAGTACACGGTTATCAGCTGTTGAGCCTTGCTAGCTGGCAAGTACATATATAAAACGATCTTGCGTATCACAAACCCCTAGAACGGTGGTGGCCAAATGGCCTTTCCTTGTACGATAACGTGGTTGGTCTTCTACTTGGACGTGCACCGGAATGTAGGTACCGTCCAATGCACCAACGCAACCCTATAGTATTAACAAGCAATAAACCAAATAACATAGTACAAAATAAGAAGTAACACAAAAAATATGAAAGGCACACCTGAAACGACTTCCACCTCTTATCAGAATATGTGGAATCTACTGAAATCAGAGGAACAAGCAACCTGCCACGCAGCTTAAGCACTGCGCGTAGAACCTGATGGAATACCCGGCTTATTGTTTGGCCACCCCTTTGGAAATTCGTCTGCATGACCCTATTTTTTTGTGGTGAGCTAGAGTTCGCATAAAGATAGCAACCTTCTCGACCACTGAGATGTATTTATCGTCTTTCAAACCATAGTCTTCCTGCAGGATTCCACATAGTTCTGAAAATGCTTGGTTAGACATTCTGAAATTTTTAAAGCATTCCCTATTCGACTCTTGAGTGATACGTTGAATGAATACTAACCGTTCTGAAATCTTGTCTAGGATAAGGTACTTAGGAGGTGTATCCCTATCACGCTTTCGCTTACGCTTAGGCTATTTTTGTCTCTAGATTGGCCCTCTATTGCAAGTATTATTGGCAGTGCAATAATAAATGCTCTAGCGCAAACCAAGAACGTAGTAATAACCAACCTATTCATCATAGAATACGTAGACAACGTGGGGGTATGAATACCTATGAATCTACACATACAAAAACAAGTTATGTAAAATTGTTAAATTTATAAAATTTACTAAATGGTACATCCATTTTATTTTATTTACATACCAAAACATGTTATGTAGATAAAAAAAAACTATTCTTATTAAATTAAATTTATAAAGTTTAAGATTAGTGTTGCTACATCTAGGTAAGACAAGATAAACAAGAAAATAGAAAAACATAAGTACATAGGAAAAATATACTAAATATACATCTCTAAGGAGAAACATTGTTTAAGATATTGGTTAAAACTTGAAGATGAGAAATATGTTTTAGTAAATGGATGAAATAAATCGTTATAGCCATGAAGCATTTAATAAGGAGGTTGTAATTACATATTGTAAGGAAAAAGAATCATGAGGACATAAATGAGCTAGATGGTATGATGTAGAGTTTCTTTTCATTTCAGCTTGCATAATGAGGACATAAATAATGCAAAAAACCAACTTATGAATGCCTATTTTTCAGATTGTATTCAGCTTGCATATGGGAATCGGTCAGATGTATTATAAGTAGAAAAAAGAGAATGCGACGGCGGTCACTCATTTAATGAAATTGAACGGTTCGCCTGTCCCCAGCAGTTACTGAAGAGTTCTCGGCCGTGATTTTCAATTTGAAGATAGGAAATCAGGTTTTGTGTTTATTTATAGTTGGTTTTATTGTAATTTATTTTTTATGCAGGTCTATTTTTGTAAGTTCAAATGCCGGGTAATTGCGGGGATGCGCAATCCGCCCAAATTTGGGCGGATAAAAATGGACCCGAAAACAGGCAGTTATCCCAGGCTCGGTCAGGAAACACAATTCGTCAGGCACTGGGATAACTAGTGTGTGTACCAAACGCCGGGCAAAGATCTGAAATAATTCGCCCAGAAACCTGCTACCAAACGCAATCCTTTTGGGTCAAAAAAGCTTTCGGAGGAAGAGTTGCAATAACAGTCTTAACATCGGGCACGGGAGTTGGACGTACATGTGACATAGCTGTTGTATTGTTGCCCACACGTGCTTGAGCTGCTGCAATAGTTGGGTTGGTCATATTCTGGTGAGCAACAACATCACTGCCAACAGAAGCCAATTTTTTTCATTATTTATGTATCATGTTTCATCCGTAAAATCTTGTTTGTCAGTATCAATTCATCATTTCAAACTTTTTAGCAAACTATGCTTTAATTTTCAACACAATCCTTGAGAGAGTTTGCTACCAACATCCCGTCGGTATACAAGATATGGGCGTCTACTTACAATAGATTATAGATTAGATGTAGATTGGGTCTTGAAAATTGGCTTCAAAATCCTTATACATGTATTAGATATAAATAGTCCCTCAAAAACATATTCCTCTTGTTATAAATTATAATTCTTTGCGATTGATGTCACCCTTAATGAAATAAAGAATTTTTTTTTTAATAAAAATTAGCAAAATGTTATAATTGTTATCACATAACTTGCTGGAATACGTACAAGGTACATATAAGTATTTATGTCCAAAGCTCATAATAAAAGAATCGAAAGAGTTGTTTTGGAGAAGTGATATAGCGTAGAAGTTTAGCACGAAAAGCAAGGTATAGTATGAAATGATAATTATACCTGTGTTGGTTTTCTGTGTCGTGTTCAATGGTCATTTTACACTGTTCCTTGTCAGAAGAAGGAATAATGGTCATTTTACATCTTGGTCATTTTCCGTGTCGTGTTCAACAGTGCAAAAAAAGCACGAGGGTATAATGGTCATTTTACACTGTTCCTTGCTTTTTCCTTGTAAACTTCCGTGCGCAATATCATTTCACGTTGTTTTGACATAAGATATTTATACTGTCTGGTGGGCCCAAGTGCGGATGCATAACAAATTTATTTTAGATGGGGTTAAAAAAATAATTTTAGAGGAGACATACCAAAAAAAATTAAAAGGGGCATAAAATTAATTTTAAAGAGGTGAAAAATAATTTTTTTAGAGGGTGAAAAAATAATTTATCTGTTTAATAATTATATAAAAAATAATAATTTTATCAGCTTAAACAATGAGAAACAAAATTAAATAATTTGATAGTGCCTAATTTATTTATACAAAAATTTCTCAAAATATATTTATACAAATAGAACAGATTCATTAAACATAGATAAAAAAAAATATAATAAGTTTATAAAATCGAATCGAGATAACAATAATTGAAATAAAATCCAATTCAAATAAAATTCTAAATAAAATTATTACTATTGATCACTGAAAAATGCTCTAAGAACTTGAGAACTCAAAACCTAAAAAAAAAGGACCATATAGCCATAGCTAAAAAATATTGTAAAAAAATAAAGAAAATTATCTTTTGTTTTAATATGAATATAAATTCAATAATGAGTTTGACTATAAAATAAAATTATAATAAAAATAAAATAAAATTGGGGAACAGGGTATGAACCCAAGGAGTGAGTATGACTGTTGGCCCCCTCTCCGTGCCCATGCCGTATCCTGAAACATCATCATTCTTTCAGAGATATTCTTTCGCAACCCAAAATAAAAATCAAAATCAAAATAAAAATAAAAATAAAAAATAAAAATTTAAATAAACGGTTTTTCCGATCCGGTCTTCACGAACTCAGAAAACCCACACTAAAACCCTAGTTCTCATCAGTCATCACTGCCCGTCTGCCATCACCACCTTCTCCACCCGCCCGTTACAATCCAGAATTGTTCATTTTTCCGCACACATTCTGCAAACACCACCCGAAACTATCCGTTGAACGATGACTCGAGAGGACCCGACTATGTCAGGGCTACCCGAAGGGAGACCCGACCCGGCCGTTGGACCGGAGTTAGTCCATGCAAATGGAAGAACGAACGGGCTGGAGCTGAGCAACGGCCCAGCGCCTCCGGCACCATTGACGCACAAGCTCATGCTGAACCCTAACTCCAAGCACATTCCCGATAATTACGAGGATCTGGAGTTGGATTTCAGCCCGTTGATCTTCAGTTCGTTGGAGAGGTACCTCCCATCAGGGCTCCTAAACGAGACGCGCGATGTTAAGGTCAATTATATGCGTGAAATTCTTCTCCGCTACTACCCTGAAAGCGAGCGCATTAGGGTCAGTACACTGCGACTTCCAGTTGTTACAACTAGTTTAATGTGTTTCCTTTTAGAGCATTAAATGTTAGGCTCAAATGTATGCGCTCGAGTGAACACGGCGTTCTGAATTTTGGAAAAGCATGCTTGAATTTTGAAATTTGGGTATACCTCGAAAATTAAGACGCATCATTAAAATTAAGTATGGCATAAAAGAGACGGCCGAGACATCATGCTTTGAACCTTGGCATGAGCAGATTCTCTACTATGCAACGATATCAATCTTTTTAGACATAGGTTGCTGTTGATCAAAACTTTGGTAATGATTTACCATAATCGAATCATAGCTTTGAAAAAAGAAAGCATTTCATACTGGCTAAGTATCCATAGTTTATTGCAATTGGACCTTGTGTTGTTTCAAAGCCATGTAAGTAGTACCAAGATTTCCATTTCCTAGTAAAATCATTCAGCCCACTAACCTGTGAGGTTGATTAGCTTAAATGCTGACTTCCATGATGCTAATTATATTGAAATGGGTGTACAACTGAGTATTCTGTGAATACGATTGTCTGGATTATAGTGAAAATAAAAAGGCATGGTTTCTCGGCATGCCCTGAGCCATCCAAGTGCTGTGAATGTGAAATTTATAGGGGAATAGAATATGAGGTTTGGTGTTTATCTTTGACAGTGACTGAAGCTTACGGTTTTTTTGCTTTTCCTCTCACCCGAAAACTTCATGAAAATGTTGGTTTCAGGCATAACAGATGAAACTAATATTGTCCTTTATGGTTTGTGCGTGCGTGTCCCATACTATAATTGCATGATAGAATCTACATTTTATATTCATTGTAACAAGTTCAATACAATTGAGATTTTTCTACAATTGCGTAGATCCAGAAGCACAGAGAATACAGGCAGAAGATAATATCAAATTATCAGGTTTCTCATCCAATCATTATGCACATGCTTTCCCCTTTCTTATCTATGATTTATAAGTATAGTAATCTAAGCATGACAATTGGCTTTGTCTTCTCAGCGTCTGCATAGGGAGCTTTACAGTATGCAGGCTGCTAACTTTTTTGTCCCCTCGTTCCTTAGAGCTATAAATGAAAACACTGAGCAGGGTTTTAGAGATATCATGTCTGAACCCTCTCCAGGGATCTTTTCATTTGAAATGCTTCAGCCACGATTTTGTGAAATGATGATGGCGGAGGTGATTTCCTTGAGTACTCATTCACATATAACTTTTTTCTATTCATAGTTTGACCTTTCTGATCTCTGATCACTTCTTTTTTGATTAGGTTGAAAATTTTGAAAGGTGGGTCCATGAGACAAAATTCAGAATCATGAGACCCAGTACTTTGAATAAGTATGGTGCTGTCCTTGATGATTTTGGTTTTGAGAGCATGCTTGATAAGCTCGTGGAAGAGTTTATACGCCCTATATCTAAAGGTAAGTGGCTGTATTTTTTTTTTGGTTTCTCATTTTCCATTGAGATGTGTAATGTTTTTGTTTATATTAGTCGCAATATGAAAATGCTTTGGAGTTCTTAGTTAGATCTTGATCTCTGCGTAGCTGGAGGTGCATACTTATGTTTTGGGTTGGGTGGTATGGGATGGTGGTTTATCAGCGGATAAAGTTGATGGTGAAAGAAAATAGAGATCAAAATAAGGTTAACATCAAGAGGCCAAGTATATTGATTACTAGCTAATTTAATGATCAGGTACTCTCAAGAGCATGAATTTTTTTATGTGAGTAGACTGAAACGAAACTGAACGCTAGCTATTCAACAAAAGAACGTGACCTGCATCTGTACTTCAATTTTTTTGAAATGTCCGTCTCTATTTGTCCTCCAACTGTTCATCTTCTCCAGCAAATTTATTTTGCAGTTTTCTTTACTGATGTTGGTGGATCGACACTTGATGCACATCATGGTTTTGTTCTTGAGTATGGGATTGATAGAGATGTTGACTTGGGTAAGTGACTATTTCTAATGCTATTCTCAGCATTGTTCTGTGGGAAACCAATCTTACCTTTTGCCTTGATATAGTCTTTGGAGTACTCAAGTGTTCATTTAGCCTAATGTGCTCATTTGTATGTGCATAAAGTTTCCTTTTAGCTCCCACCCTTCATTCCACCGGCTTTGATTTATCGGAC
>JAOWBN010100674.1:0-19772 GCA_028565015.1 Pinguicula moranensis
GCGGGAAGAAAACCATGTTGATGTGCCAATATTTATACCTATATCCCTCCACCATCTTGAACATTTTCGGACCATTGCCAATTGGCCCCAATCTCCGTGAATGAATTCGCGAGGAATATATTTTGAGATAATCAAATTCCACCATTGCCCGTGTTTTTCAACTCGGAAACGCCAGATCCTTTTACAAGAAGGGCCAAATTAAAAGTAGCAAGATCATGGAGACCAAGACCCCCTTTGGTTTTTTCATGGCACCCAATGTTCACCTGAACCAACAATTGAGCAGCCTTGAGATATCTCTTCTTAATAGTTGCTTCATCAATTTGGACAACAGTCCCTACTTTAGCTCCAATCAACTCAAAAATAGATTTTGACCATACATGAATGGGTAAGCCATATACCTTAATCCAGCAAAGGTGCGTACTAGCAGGTTAATTCGCAAACCAAGGAGAGATATCAGATAGCCAATTCGGTAGCTAGGCATGGTCATTAAAAAGAAAATTATGGAGATCAACCTCTTCCTCCTCCCACATGAACACAAGGCCAGCACCCATAGGGCTCGTAGTGAGATTGAGGTATCCAACAGCCTTTAGAGCTATTTGTAGCTACCTCCATACTGTCATATTCCTCAATGTCCCAACACGGCTAAGGTTCAACCAATAAATATCTTTCTTTGTATTCTTAGAAAACATGTTGACCACACTATCCACTAAACCCTTATTGTTCACTGACATAGGTGTTGGCAAGTTTGTTGGCTTCGGTAATTCAGTGCTACTAGAGGCACCCCAGGCTTGGTGTTTACCTGGTGCTCCAGTCGGTATCTTTTGCAATGTACATGCCTTAGCCGGTATCTCCTTGGTCATATCATTTGTCTTCCTACGGTTGCGAGTTAATTCAGACAATTTCCCTTTAGAAGATTTTGGAAATTGATGTGAATGTTGTAGGCCCGAGACGAATTTGGATTCTTGCATGGTTTAAAGTAATTGGACCCTGCAATGTGCATTACAGCAAAACGCAATTTTTCGGTTTCTTTAAATCAGATACACAAAAGTGATGAGATCAATCTAACAATATAATTGGGGTCAAAGGACTCATTGGGAGTCTTTTTGTTCAAAGGATATAGGATTTAGGGGATCCGATCATGCGATATGAATTTTGGAATAGATTGCTTTTATTCGCTCATGATCTGCTATTCGCAACATAGCGCAGTATGGGTTTGATTGAAGATCGGAGGTCTGAACGTATTCCATTCGAACTCAAATTGTATCCAGTGACATAGAACATCTCAGTCCATATGCGGACAAAAGGAGATCAAATTCTAACAATCTGATGTTGAGTTATTATTGTCGGAATATACTATTATCAAACAAGAAGTTTGCACGCGACTTATGGAAACCAGATCAAGCATATAAGCTATTGCAAGTGTGGGAGACCACGGCCCCTAATAAAAGCTGCCGAGATGGGTGTTTATTTTCCTTATTATGTCTTTTAATTTAATTAATCAATTAGTTTGTGAGAATTTTGAATTTTTATGTAATTAGGTAATTTTCTACTTTTAGGAATTAAATTAGGATTGGTTTCTTACTCAGGAAAGGTCCAATTTTAATAGGATTTAAATTAGGTAGAGCTAATATAAAGTATAGGGATTATAATCCTAGGCCCATTAAAATTATAGCCTATTTAAAGCCATATTTCATCCATTTTCAATACAAATTTTTAACGTTAATTTCATTATGAGGTTTGAAAGAGATCTCTTTGTTTATTGAATTTCTATTGTGAAAATAACTAAGTTGCATGCATCTTAGGGTACATGTAGAGGTTGATTCTGTGATACTCGTATTTATCATATAATAGATCCGTGGATAGGCATTTGATTGAACCTATGGTTTATATTCGTTTCTACGTAGTAGTTGGCTAGCGGTTGATGTTCCATGTTTGATTGGGTTTCTACGGCATAATACGCTTCTTCCATCTCCGTTCTTTTCCATCCTTCTATTTTGTGTAAATTTTTTATTGGGTTGCACAATCTATTCTTTTTTGTTTAATTTCTAATTTTCTTCAATTGATGTGTTGTTGTTGATACAAGAATAAGTTCCCAACTCCACGTTTACATTCCGCTAGCAAAAATTCACATAATTTGGTATCAGAGCCAGGTTCAGATTATTCTTGTTTAGATATTCATTCGTATTTTGAATTCTAATCGTGCTTGTCTTTTCATATCTGAATTTTCAAAAAGTGCCCCACTTTCTGTCCAAACAACCTATCAGGTGTCTATCTTCGAGATTCGTTTGTATGGACTTGGGAGTCTCGTATTTCAATTCAGTTTTCACTTTTCGAGTCCGTGTAGGGTTCTGCTCGACACAAGAATTTCCAAAAAAAATTATATTCCAAAAGAAAATTGAGAAAATTCTTGTTGGTTGAGTATCCCTAGTTCTTTGTCCCAAAAAAATAAATTTTGATTCTTTCTAAGTGTTTGTCGTCATTTTGGGGCCTTTTTTCATCAATATCAATTCGGATTTATTGGGTATTGTCTTTTCAGAATTCATCTATAGAGCCTTATTGTTCGTAATGCCTGCTTATTTTTGCATCCTTTGGTATCTCTTTGCATTTTAGTTCTCTTTGCACTTGAATTGGAATTTGAAGAACAAAGAAAGTTGTAAAAGCGAGTGAACCCGTCCACTGACTATATTCTATCCTTTTTTTTAGAGAAATTGGGAACAATGATTTTTGGGGGTTACATTTGGGGGAATGAGCTCATATTAAATCTATTTTACTGTTTGTTTGATTATTTATGATGCAGACGATAACAATGGCAAAAAGAACGATGCAACTCACGAACTCGATTATGGTAGTTTGACATTCACTGCAATGTATGACCGTGTAACCAACTTGGAGACCGTGTTTAGGCAAATACTAGCTATGTTGCCCTCTCTGGGGCCCCCGACCCCAACCCCGCTTGCAGGAATGGACTCCATGGCAACAAGGACGTACACTTCCGTGAGGAGGATCTCCATATTGACATTCGAGGGCAAATTAAGGTCCGAGATTCGTTGAGAAATATCAAGCAGACCATCCTGGAATTTTGTGGTAAGCCTTATCTTGAAGCATTTTTGGCTTGGCAGGAACGAATGGAGTACATATTTGAACTTCATAACTTCTCAGAAAGTATCAAGGTAAAATTGGCTATCTCTGAGTTTAAAGATGACGCTTCTACTTGTTGGAAATGTTTTAAGCGGAATAGGGATCGAGATCTAGAAGCACCGATTGAGAAATGGAGAGCCCTTTTGATTCAAAAGTAGTTGGCCAATTTGTTTTTAAGAAATGATGAATGATACAATCTTCAATAGGAATTTTGCTCTTGTTACCAGCTTATGCAGAGTATTCTAATTCACATGAAGATTTGGATTCGAGGACGAATCCTTCCGGAGAAGGAGAGGATGATGTGAATGTTGGAGGCCCGAGATGAATTTAGATTTTTGTGTGGTTTACAGTAATTGGACCCTGCAATGTGCATTACAGCAAAACGCAATTTTTTGGTTTCTTTAAATCAGATACACAAAAGTGATCACATCGATGTAAAAATATAACTTGAGTCGTAGGACTCATTGGGAGTCTTGTTGTTCAAAGTATATCGGATTTAAACGGTCCTATCGTGCGATATGAATTTTGGAATAGATTGCTTTTATTTGTTCATGATCTGCTATTCGCAACATAGAGCGGTATGGGTTTGATTGAAGATCGGAGGTCTGGACGTATTCCATTAGAACTCAAATTGTATCCAGTGACAGAGAACATCTCAGTCCATATGTGTACAAAAGGATGTCAAATTCTAACGGTTCGATGATGAGTTATTATTGTCGGAATATACTATATCAAACTGAAAGTTTGCACGCGACTTATGGAAACCAGATCAAGCATATAAGATATTGCAAGTGTGGGAGACCATGGCCCCTGATAAAAGCTGCCAAGATGGGTGTTTATTTTCCTTATTATGTCTTTTAATTAAATTAGTCCATTAGTTTGTGAGAATTTTGAATTCTAATGTAATTAAGTAATTTTCTATTTTTTAGGATAAGTTAGGATGGGCTTCTTACTGAGGTAATGTCCAATTTTAATAGGATTTAAATTAGGTAGAGCTTATATAAAGTATGGGGATTAGAATCTTAGGCCCATTAAAATTATATCCTATTTAAAGCCAGATTTCATCCATTTTCAGTACAGATTTTTAACGTTAATTTCATTACAATCTTTGTTTATTGAATTCCTATTGTGAAGAGAACTAAATTGCATGTATCTTAGGGTACATGTAGAAGTTTGATTTTGTGATACTCATATTTATCATAGAATAGAATAGATCCCCGGGTAGGCATTTAATTGAACCTTTGATTTACATTCGTTTCTAGCATAGTAGTTGGATAGGGGCTGATATTTTGGATTTCTACGGCATAATACGCTTCTTCATTTCTCCGTTATTTTCCATCCTTCTATTTTGTGTAAATTTTTTGTTGGGTTGCACAATCTATCCATTTTTGTTGTTTAATTTCGAATTTTATTCAATTGGTGTGTTGTTGTTGATACAAGAATAAGTTTCCAACTCCACGTTTACATTCCACTAGCAAAAATTCACATCATTTTGTATCAGAGTCAAGTTAGAATTATTCTTATTCATAAATTCATTCGTATTTTGAATTCTAATCGTGCTTGTCCTTTCAGATCTGAATTTTCAAAAAGTGCCCCACTTTTAGTCCAAAAAATCTATCAGGAGTCTATCTTTGGGATTCATCTGTAAGGATTTAGGATTCTCGTTTTTCAATTCCGATTTCACTTTCTGAGTCTTTGTAGTGTTCTGCTCGACACAACAATTTCCAATAAAAAAATTATATGCAGAAAGGAAATTGAGTAAATTTTTGTTGGTCGAGAATCCCTAGTTCTTTGTCCCAGAAATTAAATTTTGATTCTTTCTAAGTGTTTGTCGTCATTTTGGAGCCCTTTTCATCAATAGCGCTTCTGATTTGTTGGGTGCTTATTTTTGCATCCTTTGGTAGCTCTTTGCATCTTAGTTCTCATTGCACTTGAATTAGAATTTGAATAACAAAGAAAGTTGTAAAAGTGAGTCAACCTTTTACACTAACTATATTCTAACCTTTTTTTAAGAGAAATTGAAAACAATGATTTGGGGCAGTTACATTTGGGGGAATGAGTTCATATTAAATCTATTTTTCTAGTGCTTGTTTGATCGATTATGATGCAAACGTTAACAACGGCAAAAAGAATGATGCAACTCACGAACACGATGATGGTAGTTTGGCATCCATAGTAATGGATGACCGTGTGACCAACTTGGAGACCGTGATTAGGGAGATACTAGCTATGCTGCCTGTTCCAGGGCCACAAACCTTGCCCCCGCCCCCATCTGAGACTGCAGGAATGGCCTCCATGGCAACAAGGACATACATGTCCGTGAGGAGGATCTCCCTATTGACATTCGAGGGCAGATTAAGGACTAAGATTTGATGAAAAATATCAAGCAGACCGTCCTGAAATTTTGTGGTAAGCCTTATCCTGAAGCATTTCTGGCTTGGCAGGAACGAATGGAGCACATTTTTTAGCTTCATAACTTCACAAAAAGCATCAAGGTAAAATTGGTTACCTCTGAGTTTAAAGATGACGCTTCTACTTGGTGAAAATGTTTTAAACGGGATAGGGATAAAGAGCTAGAAGCACCGATCGAGACGTGGAGAGCCCTTATGATTTATATGAGGAAAGTTTATGTTATTGGTTCCTATGTTGGTTAGTTGAAAGATCAGTTGCTAGATATACACCAAGGTAATCGTTCAGTTATTGAATATTATCACGAGAGACTATCCTTAATTGAAAGCAGGAGTAGAAGAATATGTTGAGTCAGCCAAGGCTAGATTCATCTATGGCCTCAATCTGGAAGTTTGCACGCGACTTATTGAAACCAAATCAAGCATTTAAGATATTGCAAGTATGAGAGACCAAGGCCCCTAATAGAGGCTGCCAAGATGGATGTTCATTTTTCTTTGTATGTCTTTTAATTAAATTAGTCCATTAGTTTGTGATAATTTTATTTTTTTAATGTAATTAGATAAATTCCTACTTTTAAGGAAATAAGTTTGGATGGGCTTCTTACTCAGGTAAGGTCAAATTTTAATAGGATTTAAATTAAGTAGGGCTTAAATAAAGTATATGGATTAGAATACTAGGCTCATTAAAATTATAGGCTATTAAAAGCTAGATTTCATCCATTTTCAATAAAGATTTTTTACGTTAATTTCATTTAGAGCTTTGAGAAAGATCTTTTTATTTATTGAATTCCTATTCTGAAGAGAACTAGGTTGCATGCATCTTAGAGTACATGTAGAGGTTTGATTCTGTGATACTCGTATTTATCATAGAATAGATCGTCAGGTAGGTGTGTTTGATTGAACCTCTGATTTACATTCGTTTAAGCGTGGTAGTTGCTAGCTGTTGATGTTACATGTTTGATTGGGTTTTTACGCCATAATATGCTTCTTCAATCTCCTTTCTTTTCCATCCTCCTATTTCATGTAACTTTTTATTGGGTTGCACAATCTAACCATTTTTGTTGTTTAATTTTGAATTTTATTCAATTTGTGTGTTATTGTTGATACAAGAATAAGTTCCCAACTCCACATTTGTATTCCGCTAACAAAAATTCACATCAGAAATCTTGCACAATTTTACTGTAGTCGGTACGAGCCTATCCAGTAGTTATTTAACTGAACAAGCATAGTATCCAGATCGTCAACCTCCGCGAACGAGGCAAATCCAAATGGAAGGCCATTGTTACCTACCTTTCTGGCCACTGAGAGGTCTCGAATTTTCCCCTAACGTCTAAGCAAGCTTTGTAGCTTGTCATTTCCACAGTCAAAGGGGAAATTGGTTATGAAGAAGTTGATGTTGGTGTTCTTCAAGTGCTCATGCTTACGCTCGGCCCCAATCGGTCATGAAGGAAAATAGGATTTTGCTTGCCTGTGTAACAGTGCCTGGCCTGCTGGACTAAGCCAGCATGATTGCCTTACCTGCTTTGATAGCTGCTCGATGAATCTTCTTTGCCAGAGTGGAGGAGTCCATCGAACAGGAGATTGAAGAAGGGATGAATGTTCATCCACATCGCTTGTACGGAGGGCATTCAAAGCACAACGATTGTCGATATAGCTTAGCTTGACTTGGAAAATAGGGTGCAGATAAATGACTGAGAAGCCAAGTATGTGTTCTCATCTACTTTAGACAAGGTGTGAAGCTATTACGCTGGAACATCAGCTATTAAACCAGGCAAACAGGAGAACAAAGCACACTTGTTAGCAATATCTTATGGCAAGTGTGATCACAAAGAACTGGTTTACTTAACACGTGCAGGGAAAATTAGAGATCGACTGTTCACAATCTTTTGGAAGGAAATATGGTTAGGAGATCCGTGCTTTGACCTGCGATTTGCTCGCCTATACAATTTAGCTGGGCACAAAGAAATCTCAATTGGGCAGGAAGGGTTCATTGATGGCCAAGATTGGAATTGGCTATGATCATGGCTGAGACCACTTGATAGAGACAAGCAAAATTGCACGTATAAACGGGTTAGGCATGGCATACACGGAAAAAATGTGGAAACGTGCATAAACCGCAATCGTGAAAACATGTGTACGGTGGGACAATTTTTTTTTTGCAGAAAACATGCGTGTAATAACCGCCCGTCTTACAAAACGTGTGCGTACTGGGCATGAAAGTCCAGTCTTCAAATCATAGCATGGAGTGCGGGCTGGCCCACATCATGAATTTTTTTTTTTTTTAATCATCATTTAAATTATATTATTTACTCTTAAATAATCAAAAATTAAAAATTAAAAATTAAAAACTTGCAAACATGTGTGCTTCATTTGTACGCGGGCTAGCCCGGTGCTGTACATTTTTTACGCCTATCGTGCCAACCATGTACGTTTTCAATACGTGCAGTTTATAGTGCACGCATGTTTACAAAACATGCGTATGCGGGCTAAAAAGTTTAGCCCATAAATTGTACCATACGGTGCGGGCTGACCTGCACCGCACGTATGCCCATATCTACCACTTGATGGTTGGGATCAAGAGAAACTAGATGAACTCCTACATCTCCCAACACAAGCACAGGTACCTATTTATGGATAAGATTGTTGACGTTGGCAAGCAAAGTCCAGTAACATATATGTAGTGAAAATTGATAAAGATCCCCCAACAAAGTTCCCCAAGGAATTCTATTCTCTCAAGTCTTCTAATAAACGTGATACTTTTGAGGAGAATAGTTGTGATTTGTGTAGAATTCTATTGTAATTAGGATTTCAGCCCTTATATCTATAAATAATTATACACCAAAATATATTCATTGAAGATTGACCTATCTTTGGGACTTCAATGAGTCTTATTCATCCGGGAGCTCATCCTGGAGGATTGAGGTTGTACAGAAATATTGGTATAAGGTGAAGTTATTAGTGTAATTTCATGGTATCAGAGCCATACTACTAACGCAATTTATCGATCATGTTTGGTGGCTAGAGTTTTATTTCACTCTTCTTCATTTAGAAATCTCTGGGTGTTCGTTCGGGACAATACCATCAGCCGGGGATTTCACTTGAATTCAAGTATAAATTGTCGAGGTATATGAACCCAACAATAGACCACGGAAAATAGAGGATCCCAATTTTTCCCCCAAGCTTATCACCTCGTAAGTTGGCAGGTACCGCAGGATCTTCCTGTACTTCTTCGTGAACGACGGTTTGTAATCCTCCAGCACGAACTGCACGCGGATTGGAAGTACTTAGTGGTGATGAAGAGTGGGATGAAGATTTCATTCATCTTGTGAAACACATTTCCGGTGTTGCCTGAGGATAACACAATCGCGTGGACGCCATGGTGGAAGTTCCATGATGGCAAAGGCGCAGTGGCATTGCTGAAATGGATGATGTGAACAGGAGAGATGGATTTGGGCACGTAAGGCCGTAAAACCACCAGCAGTCCTTTGCCAGTGGAGTTGACATAAACTAGCATGTTCCGTCCCTCGATTTTGATGGTCATAGAAGAATCCTGACCGTTCAAATAGCCTTCAATCCTCACCTGTAGAACCAAAATTCCTTCAATTTCTAAGTCCATGAATCTAACGGCCATCAGGCAGAACCTGCATGACCCCGTGGTGAGAAAAGTGCCGCTTTTTCATGGACAAGTGGTGGATGGGGAACATCAAATTTTGTGTAGGTTGAGTGTTCCCATTGGAGAATGCTGAGGTAGATCGTAGAGTAAAAATCAAAAAAGGGGAGAAAAAAATTGTATTGATCAAAGGCGCCCCTATTCGGGAAAGTGGTTGTTGTTTCGTTCCTTTTTGTCACTCATATTGATGGTCCCATTTTCGTATCTAATTTTCCATCAAAGTGATTTTCAAGGTCTTTCTATTGCTGCAAGATTGGATCAAATAGCCCGATCGACATTCATCCGTGCTCCAATTATCGTAAAATTTTGGCGAAGTGTTTGTAGTTTAGTAATCTACAATCTGAATGGTCGGATCTGTCATAGCAACTTTGTACCTACCGATCTTTCCCGTGAAAAGTAACTAACCAGATTTGTTGATCCTGTTTAATTTACAGTCTTAATCAAAGTGTTTTGATCAAGCACGACGCTCATCCAAAGTATTTTGTTCGAGACATCTAGGAGTTGAAGTGGTCTAATTTTGCTGACCCGATTGCTTAATCCTAAAGCAAATTCGACCAAAGTGTATTGATCGAATTCTACTTTCCTTCTTCACAAGTGTTCTTGTGCTCAAGCGAATTCTTCTATGTTAGTGTCTGCCAAAGCAACCTTGAGCAAAGTTTTTTGATCAAGCATGATGCTCGTCCGAAGTGTTCTATGTGAAACGTCCAGGAGTTGAATTAGTCCGATTTTGTTGACTCGATTGGTTACCACTAAAGCAAATTCGATCAAAGTGTATTGATCGAATTCTACTTTCCTTGTTCACCAGTCCTGGTGTGTTCAAGAGACTTTTGTTGCTTGATACTTCACATTTTATGATCTTCTATACAAGCTGATGATTCAGCCCATTCCATCAGCTTGAAAGAAGTTGAAAAGGATCAACCTATAAAATTGCCCTAAGGACTACTACTCTCTCAAATCTTCTAATCAAGGTGATACTCATGATGAGAATAGGAACTGTGATTCATGTAAGATTCTATTTTAATTAAGATTTGTGTAGCCATTGTATCTATAAATAATGGTACACCTAGAGGTAGTAATTAGTGGAGATCCACCCATCTTTGCGTCTTCAATCAGTCTTGTCTCACCAGGAGATCGTCCTGGAGGATTGAGATTGTACAAAATAATTGTATAATGTCTCTTATCGGCAGATTAAAATTGTGTGGAATGTTTGTATAAGGTACATTTATCAGTCTTGTTTCAAAAATTGCTTACAGTGATCTACTATAAAGTGAATGCTATGCTTGGGACGCATACACCTCAGCCCGTGTTGCTTGGAACACATTGGTGCTAACTAAAATTTAGGCATGTACGTGGAAACTGTAGCAAGATCGCCTACCGACAATAGATAATTTGATGAAAAGGGCATTGTGTTGGTCGAGTTTGCCCGCTTTGTGAGGAAACAATAGAAACAAAGGAAGCATTTGTTCCTAACATGTGGAGTAGCGCAAAAACTGTGTTCTGATTGCTATAAATGGCCTGGAGTTAGTATGACCGCACAGAATCAGATTGAGAAACACCTAGGATAGCACAAAGGCCTTGCTCACCGGACATGGAAACGCAACATCTGGAATGTTCATTGGTAGTTAGTTGGCTGGGCAGTTTGGCAAGCAAGAAACAAAAAAATCTTTTAGCAACACTTTGATCGAAACCAGATGATGCAACTGAAGCTCTGGCTGATCTGGAAGAACAAAGGAACACTACACCAAGGAATGAGAATGAGGGAATGGGGTAGGGTGTTGGAACTCTATTATACACTACGTTTCATATAAATCAAAGCATGCGGAAGCGTACAATGTAGTGGATGTAAAACAAAATTTTGAGAGTTCCATACCCACGGGAACTTGCTAATTTACATAACTTAAGACAAAGCTAAATGAAGCTATACCTTAAAGTGAAGCTTCCACTAAGCTCTTGAAGGTAGTCTCATTTTGTAGGTATACAAGTATTCACCCTCTATGTTAGTCCACACCAACACAATCCTTGAAAGCTTATACAACCTCTTGTATAATTTTATATGTGTGTTTGGAGTGCTAGCTCCTCACTTGTAATCTGAGAAGGTGAGAAGAAAAATTGCATAAAATTTTCAACACAAATTTCAAGAGCCCTCGGATAGAGAGAGGTTTCTAGAGATGGAACTTCTCTTTTCTTCTATCAAAACCTACAAATGCATAAACTTCTTCACATATGAATGTATCAAAGTATTTATAGAGGTTCCATAGGTCTGATATGCAAACACATGTCCAAGTTGGTGGATAAACTTTTAATCTGAGCCATATAAGTAGACATGGTTTCAACACATCCATGGTTTGGGAGCATGATTTTATAGAACCATTCCACTCATACATTATATACAACTCTTTGTATATTAATACCCCATTACATGTAATTTCATTATATATGCATCCTATGCAAGTAATCTAATTGGAAGGAAATATGTCACAACTTCATATATCTCATATATATGAATTGTAGTATTTTCCATTAACTTATAATTGGAAGGAAATATGTCAAATCTTCCAATTAGGATCCAACTAATGATGAAGTTTTGATGTATCACATATACATCCCATAATCCTTCGGTTATTGCATTTATGATCCCATAATTAAAAATGAGTCCTTGAAGTTTCATAAACTTCATTTCGGCCGTTATACTTACCTTAATTGCAAATTGGCCCATCAAGAATTTGATGTTAATGTGTGTATTTTCCTATAGGTTATCAGTAGTTTGGTAATGGACCCCTAATTAAGATAATCTAATTATGGTTAATGAAATAAACTCTTTTAATTCATCAATCCCTAATTCATGTCCATAGACCATGAGTGACATCTACCAACATATCATGACTACTCAAGTATTGAGAATAGTCATGTAAGGAGACTATCCCTTTCAAGAACTAGCTATCATGTAATTAATATCATCTCACCTTATTTATATCCCAACTCTTTCATATTGAGGTTGTTTGCCATCCACTTTTAATATATGTGAAAGATTTCTTATACTGGAGATCATGATCTTCGAGTATTGATTAGAAACTCTTTTCTAATCCTACTCGTACTTTGATGAAAGGTTTCTTCACGATTTCTTACAAATGGTCATATGGATATCGCTTTCTAACTATTTAAGAATGATGAATCCTTATCGATCACTCACAACCCTTCCATACTTCATATCAGTCCCAAAACTATCCATCATTACTCATTTATGGTGTAACTCCAAATAGAATTAAAGAGTGATATCCATACTCAAGATTCTATGGTGATCTCAAGTTTAAGGATCACTAACACCTTCTATTCTTTAGAGTATTGACCATTGATAATATGGTGAACTCTAATTGGGTCAATCTAATGTACTTGTCAACTATAAGCATCATGTTCTAGCTTAGGTGTCGCTACATCATAGTTTTTTGGGGGGTAAGCCAAACTTCATTAAAATAAAATAAACTGTACAGAGCAAATAGAATACAATGCTGCCTAAGAACAACTAATAGATATACTACAAGTCCTGACTATCAACATCTATTCTTCTTCAAGTGTTGAGGAATTGCTCAGCAACAGATATGTGTGTCATAGGCTTGATGGTCACCCATCTCCAATATGATCTTATATATGGGGGTCTTTGCTCGTACATGACTCACCAAGTTTCATAATTTTCAACTTATCAGAACCATTATTGGAATTGGTACACAACTCAACTATAAGTTCATAGTCATCAACTTATCAGCACTAGTTTGCAAGTGTGGATTCAAACGTCATGGTTGTCAACTTATCAATCCACTTGACGCAAAGAAAGAGGAGGAGTTATTCCCTAGGATAATAGAGGAGTCTTACAGAAAATGTTGTACTCTTGCTTTGGTCCTTTCTTTTCATTTTCTCTTATTTTTGTTCCTTTTTACACTATCCTTTGTACATAAACTTTTCTCTTTTATAGTGAATTCGGCATACCAAAAAAAACACTTAGCAATCCACTTTGAAGACTGGTACACAGCTCTACTTGAATCTAGTTATTTGCGGAAATTTCCCCAAATACAAAACAAATGTAGTGAATAGGAGCCTCTTACCGTAATCTGCAGCATCTCTATTGTTGTTCAATCCTTCACATATGTGCTGCTCAGGATGTAAATGTATATAGATAAAGGTTGCATCAACCAATCAGTTAGGGAGTAGGGAAAGGAGCCTTCTACTCTCCCAGCTTTGATCCAAAGCCATGTATTCCTCTGCATTGCCTGGACTATATTCTGAATGTTTGACACAGTGTTTTGGAAGTAAAAGAGATTTCTTGTTTTCCATATAAGCCAGATCATAGCTTTCAATGTATTTCCAGGAATCAGAGTTTGTTCTGGTGGTTTTGCTTCAACAATAGTCCGTAGTGTTGGTGCGTATTGGTTGTTTAGAGTGTCTAAATCAGCACAGGTTAGCCATTTTTTCATTTCAATCCATACCTGTATAGTTACTGGGCATTTTGTGAATGATCAGGTGTTTCCTATTCTATATGGCACAAGGTGCAGCATATTTCCTATCCTTCAAGTATGATGTCTCCTTGGTAGCATCTCCTAGGTTGGCAGAGCATCTTGTAGTAATTGTCCATGCTAAAATTGATGTTATCTTTGGCGAGAATCTATTCCAGATACATTGAACATCTCTTGCTTCATCAGTTGTGTAGCAAAGATCTTTTTTTAGGCTACCCTAACAGTGTATCTGCCATCTTTGCTACCTTCACAGGCATAGCTATCTTCACCTGTCTCCATCAAAGTTATAGCCTACAAAAGACATTGTAAACTGGTTAGATCAGAAAGTTCAATATCCCTCAAATTTCTCCTCCAAGTCCATATCCAATTCCATCTACTAGCTTCCCAGTTTACCAAATCTAATATGCTGGTTCCACCCAGAATATGACCCCTCTACCACATCCCAATCGTACTCTCATGTTGTCATAAAAACAATTTTTTTCCTAATGTGTCGTGTAAATTATTCCACCAACTAGAGGCATATGCTCTTACACGTTGCCTTCCTCTTTGATTCCTAGGTTGCACTTCAGGTATCCTCAATTCTCTCAGCTCCCCAACTAATAGAATGCCATCACAACCATATTTTGATCTCAGGATCTCCTCTGCCAGACTCTTCTCACTATCCAGAATCCCGTCTCCCCGTTTTCCAATCATAGCTCTATTAAAATGCTAAGGTTGCGCACCCCCGGACCCCCTCCCTCAACAAGTGTAGAAATCTTGCTCCATGAACATCTTTTTCTTGTCTTAGGTACTTCCCCAGAAGAAGGCTCTCTGGGAGGAGATTAGTTTCTTAAGGATTGATGGAGGGGCTTTAAAGAAAGCAAAGAAATGAGATGGTAAGGCAGCTAAGACTGAATTAAGTAAAACCAGTTTCCATCCTGTAGACAAGTACTTGCGATCCCATGAAGCTAAGGTGATGTGAATTTTTGTTAGCGGAAGATAAACGTGGAGTCAGAAACTTATTCTTACAAATTGAGTACACGAAGAACATAAAAACACGAACTGAATGATACTGAAAACAAATAAATTTAGAATGATCAATAGGAAGAAATGGAGATGGAAAAAGTATGTTATACCGCAGAAACCCAATCAAAGTATGGAACATCAACCCCTAGCCAAAGACTACGCTAGAAACGAATTTTAACCAAAGAATTGATAAAATGCCTACCAGAGGATCTACTCTATGATTAACATAAAAATCATAGAATCAACCTATACATGAATCTTAAGAAATATGCAACCTAATTCTCTGTAGAATAGAATTCAATAAAGCAAAGAGATTCCTCTCAAGCATGTAATTTTCAATAAAATGTTGGTTCCTTATTTCATATACAAAGTGGTCTTTAAATAAGCTTACAAAAAGTCAAAAAATTTCCTAGAGTATTTGGAGTCTTTCAAAATTAAAACCCTAAAATAATTGAAAACTTTCTTAAGGAAAAAGTCTAGTATTATCTAATTTCCTACTAGATGAGAAATTACCAAAAATAATGGAAAACTAATCTACCCCTAATTATTGTGAGGGCCGATTTATTTAGTCATATTTTGTAATTAAAATTAACAAAATTTAATAATAAAATAGCTCCATCTTCAATTGTGATTTCCAGCAGCTCCGGGTGGGTGTCATGGCCCCCACGAACAATTTCGGCCTCTTTCAGCTTGATCATACTGATCCATGGCTTGCTAGTATCCAGTTTGGCTTCTTCTTGTTACCTCACGCTATCCAGCAACACGATCAGTGCTTCCTTCATCTTCTTACTCCTTGCATGAGTTATTGGTCCTCCTATATCCTTCAAAGGATCAACAAGGTGTGTTGGACCTCATACATTCACATCATAAGGCTTTGCTGAACTTATCTAATATTGGTTTCCATGTTTGTTGTTTGCTTGGATTAGCCCCAACTGGTAGCCCAAGGTATGTAAAAGGAATGGATCCGGTTCGGCAACCCATATAAGCAGCATCTCCTCCAGAGTTGAGATAGGCATGTATATTCCAAACAAAAAGCTTTTGCTGAAGTTAATGCGTCGGCCAGATATCAACTCAAAACTTTGAAGGATGGCCTTGAATGATTTCATTGTGTTCTAGGATGTCTGACCAAACATTATGGTGTCATCAACAAATTGAAGAAGAGATGGGGTATTTTTTTCTCTACCTATCTCCACTTCTCTTAACATATGCAAACTTGCAGCCTTGTTTATCATGAATGACAACCCTTCACCAGCCAGTAAAAATAGGAATGGAGATAATGGGTCACCTTGTGTTACTCTTCCTTTAGGATAGAATTCACTGGTGGGGCTGCCATTGACAAGTATGGAGGTAGATGTTGATTCAAGAAGTTCCTTGATCCACCAAGTCCAGCAAGTAGGAAAACCCATTCTGATCATTATATCCTGTAGGTATGCCTAATTTAGAGTGTCAAATGCATTTTCAAAATCGACCTTGAATATGATAATATGTTTCTTTAATTACTTCAGTTCATCTATTGCTTTAGTGGTTATTAATATTTATACAAACCTAGCCAACCGTATGACTATACCCAATAGCTTAGGTTGGCAGTTCAAGATGAATCTATAAGCAAGCTGTCGAGAACTTGACCCGTCATCTATAAAGAGACAGAAACCAAGCCTAAAGTGTGTTTTTGGGGATACGATGCCACTAAACTCGAAACAAGAAGTTTAGATAAGTCAAGAAAGTCTATAAAAGACTAAGAGGACTTTGTCCCTCGAGCTTGAAGCTTTTACATCAAAAACCAAGTACTAAAACTTGCACGACTTGGCCCTATTTATAGGCTACAAATGTAATAAATAAGGTAATAAATTTTTGGTCGAAATAGCCTTTAATTTTGTGACCTTCCATGTGAATTGTCTTTGACCTATGTTTCCCATTTCTCCAAGCTTGTAATTTGACCATGGCTTTGGCTTGATCTCTTGGACTTGGACTTGTAGAAGCCTATGTTCATCATTTGGCCGTGTGGAAATCCAATTGCATGGATCTTGGAACGTCATTTGCATGGTCATTGATTTTGAGGTCTTCCATACACATTTGACCATGTGAACTCCCACGTGATTTGTTTTGGTTCAAGGATTGAATGCATTAAAGGCACCTTTGACCAAGCCCCTTGGAGAGCTAGTTTGATCCACATTCCTTTGTCCTTCAACATGCTTACCTCTTGGACTTTTGTGCCACCCTTAAATGGTATTTGACCATGCATGAGGTTGCATGGAATTACAGGGTGTGCTTTCCTTGTTGTGCATGATATTTCAACTTGAATAAACTTTGCTAAATAGTGAGCTTCAAGTAGCTTCAATCGGGCTTTGAAATGGGCTGTTCGTTGGACCTTGAAATGGGGCTTGATCACATGGTCAAGTCGTGGATTTTTAAATGGGCTTGACATGCTGCTTTGGGATTCATCTTGTGAACTAGCCAAAGGAGCAAGGATCGCATCAAATATCCCATCAAGCAGTTTCCTCCCTCTGAGAAAAGCCATATGGTTAGGAACAATGACCTCTTCCATAATTGTACTGATTTGGTTTGCTAGCACCTTGTTTATAATCTTAGGCATAGAACCTATTAGTGTTGTTGGTCTACAGACCTCAACTTTTATTTGGGTTGTTGTCTTTGCTATAAGAGTAATGTGAGTTGCATTGCTGCCTCTTGCAGTTTTGCAGTTTCTACAGAATTCCAGCATCATATGATAGATCTCATCTTTCATCAAGTGTTGGAAATGCTTTATGAATCTGAAATTTCAACCATCTAGACCTGGACTTTTGCCACTACCACAATCTTTGATTGCATACAGAATTTCTACCTCTGAGAAAGGTTCCACCGGGCTGTTTTTAGAAACTACAGATAGCATCTTAATGTCCATGTTGCAAATCCTTGGTCTTGCCCATGGCAACTCTAAATATCTTTCTGCAAAGTGCTTTTAAAACATTCCTTTACCTGTTCAATGTCTTCAATCTAGATATTGTTGTTCCACACTCCATGAATAGCATTTCTTCGCCTGTTTTTACTGATCCGCTTATGAAAATACGCTGTGTTGGCATCCCTTTGTTGGATCCAGCTGATGCGTGATTTTTTATACAACATGCTATCCAGATGTTTGGATCTTGTGGTTAGTTTGTCCCTGACACTTTGAATAAGCTGTGAATCTAGCTCGTTGCCAGATTGTATAGTTTCTATTCATCTATCATTTCCTGCTCTTTTAGGCTTTTAAGAATATGCTTTCGTTCAGATACTAGATTCCGCGGTGCTCACTGGTTCCATTCCTTGATGGTTGTTCTGATAGGTTTTGTCTTCACCTTGATTCTGTAACTAGCATATCCAAGAGGACCAGGTGTGCTCCAGATGCTCTCTATAATTGTATTGTAGGCTTTGTCCCACAACCATAGTCTAGAACTCTCAGGGGTTTAGGAGCCCAGTCTTGGATTTTTTAGCAGAGACTTACAGGACAATGATCAGAGTCATCCCTATCAAGTCCTGTTTGAGTCCATGTTATGTCATGTCCAAACCAGATTTCATTAACCAAAAATCTATCCAGCTGGCTCATTGCTTTCATAGATTTCAGACACCATGTGAAACATCTTCTTTCCATTCTCAAATCTTGAAGTTTCATATCAGTGATAAGTTCCTTGAAAGCCTCAATCTCAGTATTACTAATATTTTGTGTTGTACCTTACCTTTCCCTTACATCCAGTACAACATTAAAGTCTTCCATGAGACACCATTCCTCTTCTTCCCTGCCTGAGTATAGATCTAGTATCTCCTTCCACAAATTTTGCTTAGACTGTAGACCACTTGGGTCCATAAATATTCAACATGTTCGTGATTGATTCTTCACTATTCCAGTATCAAGTTACACCTAAAAAATCATCCCCTTGCTAATATGTTTTCCCTGCTCAACATTTTACTGTTCCATACGCATAAGAGACCCACTGATTGGCCTACAGAACCTTGAAAGATCCAGTCATAATCATTGCCATACCAAAGGTAATCACACAATCTCTTGTCTATGTTTTCTATCTTGGTTTCATGTAAGTTTATGAAATCCACCTTTTATGTCAGAACTAACTCCTTTATCCTCTTTCTCCTTCCCTGTCCACCCAATCCTCTCACATTATATGTAATTATTTTCATACATGAAACACTTCTCCTTCATTCCTACTGCTCCTAGTATCCACCTTCTCCATGATCTTACGGTTGTTGCTATTATTTGAATCAATAGCTTACATGATACCTCTGGATTTGGACCATGCATTATCCCTGATTCATGACAAAGTGCCAAGATAGAGTCAGCCTTAGCACTATCGTGCTCCAAGTTTGTTTTTCCCTTGGGTGTTGTAGTAAAGATTTCCATATCTTCATTTGGTCTTAGAGATTGTTGGTCTACTAGCTGGCCAATCCAATCCTCCAATGTTGTTGTATATCTTTCTCTAACCAGGTTCACCTCCTTTCTTATTTGAGTCCTAGTTTTGGACCACCCTCTATATTTTTCAGTACCCTTTTACTAGGTAAGGATGTACTGTTTGGCTCTGCTAATTGATGAGTCATAGAGCCAAGTGGTGGAAAGTCTTCTGTAGAAGACAATTGATAGCAGCATTTGTACTCATAACAACAATGTAGAAATTGCTGCTATTCTTCTAACAATTTGCAGTGTTTAAGCCTTCATCTTTGCAGCCTGGTGTGATCCACGAATTCAGCTAAAAAGATCACATTCTCTACTATTTAATGCTACTACAAGTAGATTTTTTGGGATATCATGAAGGAGATCAAATGCAACCTCAAAAGATCGCTCATTCTAGTGCTTGTATTCCAATGTGTTTCAAAAGTCTAAGATTCTGCTGATCTTGCTGATTTCATCCCACTGCTGCTCAAGTTCAGGTCCATTATCATCCAAGGAATGAGCATCTACTCTAAATGACAAAATCAGAAGTTGTAAACAAGAAAGCAGAAAAGTTAGTCTGCAGAAAAAACAGAAAAAAAAAAAAAAAAAAAAAAAAACAAAAAAAAAAAAGA
>JAOWBN010100785.1:0-19771 GCA_028565015.1 Pinguicula moranensis
GATTCGTCCTCGAATCCAAATCTTCATATAAATTAGAATACTCTGCATAAGCTGGAAATAAGATCGGAATTCCTATCGAAGATCGTATCATTAACTATCTATGTGAGGCAAGATAGTGACAAAAACTAACACAAGAGAGTTATGTAGAGAGAATCTTTTGTAAGCATCTTTAGTAAGAAAGTATAAAATTCTAGTCTTGTTCACTTGCACAACGGAAAATCGGTACCTTCGACAATGCAAACCTAATTTCCTAAATTGTTGTTTAATCCACAAAACCTATAGAAGCACGTATGATCGTGGTACTTCTAAACCTACAAACCGTAGCTCACGCAAATGATCAAATTATTCACTTAGGCTTGGAGAATGGAATTGGGACTTAAGAATCGTCCAAATGGTCCCAAACTAAAGGCTACCCCTTGAATACCTATTTAAAAATTGGGTCATGATCTTTCATTACTCTAATTATTGACATAATCTAGAATTACTATGAAGATGGTCAATCAATCATAGTTAACTCAAGATAATTAAATATAATCGCAATAAATATGAAATCAAATCAAAACTTTCAAATTCAAAGTACCCATCCCATTACACAAGCTATATCAACTAGAACCCCGTAAGAAGGTTTTAGCTACTCATAATTTCGGAAAAATGCAAATAAAATTCAATAACAAATCCCGTAATCAAAACATAAGGACAAGAGAGTAACTTCCAAATTGAAAGTACAAAAATACTAACAATGAAAATTGATCACCAACTTCATTTTCATGTTTTAGATCTTCAATTGTTTGGGTCATCACTTTCAATTTGTAGAAATCCTCAAAAAATCAAGGTAAAATCCCCCTTCTCTCTAAAACCTATGTGAAAGTCTCCAAATTTCAAAAGTTCTTTTTGGTGTGACAAAATCACCCTTTTATAGTGGGGGAAGGAAAGTAAGGGTCAAAAAGTAATTTTAGAGAGTTATGAATCTCTTTGCAAGTTTAGACTGGATCGCATACGAGTGTATCTTAAGTGGAGACAGTTGTATGTAAGGTGATGTTTTGCAATGCATCAGGTTATACGGGTGTACCAAAAATGTGAGTGATTGTATCGAACTATTTTCTTCCTTGCACAATGCTCCAGGTAATACAGGCATATCCATATCTTGTACAACCATCCTCATATTGTTGGCCTCTTTTTCTCGAAGAAGGACGACAGACGTAATAATATCGTATAGATTGTTGCAAATTACAAATTTGAATCCAAAGATTGTCATACTCTATCTAGAGACGGGCGGTACTTGGGCATTTGTTGTCACTTTTAGCATTTGAAGTGGCAAAAATATATACAAAATAATCAACCTAAACTACCTAATCTACCCCCTTTACACGTTAGTAAAAAATTATATACGAAAGAATTAATCAAATTAACTCCAATACTCCCTCTCAAGTTGGAGGATGGAGATCGCAAATGCCTAACTTGGATAGAAGAAGACAAAACCTCTCACGACCTAATGCTTTGGTGAAAATATCCGCCATTTGCTGAGAGGTATGAGTGTAGGATGGTGCAATGACTCCTCTTTTGAGTCCATCCCAAACAAATTGGAAATCAATATTGATATGTTTCGTTCGTTGAAGACTATTGGCGGCAATATGCATCACATAGTAGTTGTCGCATCGAACACTTATAGGATTTGTCACATAAACACCAAACGTGCCAAGTAACTCACAAAGCCACTTAATCTTATAGGTCATAGGAGCTAACGAGCGGTAATCGGCTCCAGTGAAAGAACGAAAAATCATCACTTGCTTCTTCTTTTGTACATGAAATTGAAGAATGATCGAGAAGCACAACATAACCAGTGATTGATCACCGAGTAGCAGGGAAACTAGCCTAATCTGAATCACAATATGCCATAAGGTGCAACAACCCTTTAGAACTCATAAATATAACTTGGCTCGGATGACCCTTCAAATAACACACAATGCGCAAGGCAGTCGACCAAAGAGTCTAATGAGGTTGTTGCATAAATTGAGCAAGAGTGTATTGAGTAACTTAGTTCAGGGCGCGTAATAGTGAGGTAGATGAGCTGACCGATTAAATAATGATACTTCTAGACCTAGAAGAGAACAGGACTATCATCAAGAGCGAGAAAATGATTTTTGTTCAATAGGAAACAACACAGGTTTGGAGCCAAAAAGCCCGCATTCAGAAATAATGTCAAGAGTATACTTCCAATGATTTAAGAAACCCCTTGACTACTACAAGCAACCTCAATCCCCAAAAATACTTCAACACTCTAAGATCCTTCATATGAAATTTGGATCCGAGATAGGACTTGAAACAAGCAACAATACAAGAGCAATTCCCGGTGATAATCAAATCATCAACAAACACAAGAACGTCCAGGTACAGGTTCCCTTTCAGATGAATAAACAACCAGTTATCTGAAGGAGATTGGATAAACCCATAAGATAGGAATGCCACAGACAACATGGAGAACCAATATCACAGGACTTGTCGCAACCCATACAAACTTGACAAGGAGTTACAGAGAAACCCGAAGGAGGCTTCATATAAACCTTTTCATCCAGATCGCCATGAAGAAAGACATTGTGATCATCCATCTGATGTAATTCCCACACCTAGACCGCAACGATAACACGATGGGCACGAACAGTAACACATTTTTGAAGTAGGAGCGAAAGTCTCGTGAAATCAATCCCTCAATCTGGTACAATTCATAATGAGACAAGCCTCGTGACGTTCAACACTCATTTGTAGCCAATAACATGTTTATTAGTAGGCGGGGAGGTGATTTCCCACGTTCCATTCTCAATAAGTGTATGTAGTTCACGTTGCATGGAATAGATGTAGCATCATTGTAGTTCCAGGTCTCAAAACCTGCAATAATAACTGCAAGAAAACTATGATGCTATGCAAAAAATTGATAACAGGATAAATAGATGGACAGAGGAAACCAAGTACCTGAGGGTTTGACTAGCGGTGGATCGGGCGAGTACGGGTTATCTTTTAATCTCGTAGACAACTATTTTTATCGCTTCCATTGGCCCAACAATTATCTTTAATCAGATGCAATGGCAGCACACTCACCATGTGCCAGTGAAATATTTTTTGTAGAAGACACCACAAATTACAACGATGAATAACAGACAAATTTAATTTGTCTAATGTTGATGGAAAATTGGGTTAAGAATAATTGATTCCATTCCATCATAGACTAGAACAAAAGGCGCAGTCACGAGTTCATTATGTGATGGTGAAATTGAATCTATCAGCCCAATGTGCATTCAACTACAAAATCACGATCATCAAACTGGCCCATGTTCTGCCACAGGAGCTGGAGGCGAACTCCCCCTGACCGGCAGAGAAAAGAATTTTGATCTCCAAAAATTGACATTACAAGAAACAAAAAATTCCTTGGTCTCAAGTTCATACACGCTCCACCCTAGCTTGCCAAAGGGATAACCAAGGTAGACACACCGGCAACTACGAGATGCAAACTTATCCTTCACACGAGATGTAATATACACATAACTTAAACAACCAAATACCCGCATCAATCTATACTCTGGAGGCTTGTTGTAACGTATTTCACACAGCATTTTACTGTCCAACAATGAAATGGCGTTCGATTAATGGCACAACCAGCTGTGAGGATACATTCGCCCCAAAAATCAATAGTAAGGGCAGGCTGAAATTTAAGTGCACGTGCCACATTAAGGATATAGCGATGTTTTCTTTCAACCTTTCCATTTTGACACGGAGTGTACGGAATGGATATACAATGGATTGTCCTGTGAGAAGAAAATAAGGCCCAAGACTCATGAATTCACCACCGTTATCACTCTACACAATTTTAACTTGAAGACCAAATTGACGAGCAGTCATAACACAAAAAATCTGAATAATATGATTCACTTTAGATTTTTCAATAAGCAAATATATCCAAACAGCACGGGAAAAGTCATCAACAACCATCAAAAACTATCGAGCACCACTAGTCGATCTAGTTTGATAAGGATCTCAAATATCATAGTGCAGTAACTTAAATGCAATAGACGCACAACTAAGACTATTAGGAAAAACATCATATCAACTAGAATCACTTCTATATTTAGAAAGAGACTTCAAAACACAAGACGAAGGATGGCCCAACCTTTGATGGCATAAATTTTTGTGAACCACTGCATGAGCTCGAGCCTCCTTCAAACCGTGCAAGAAATAGGCCCCGTCACGCTCCTTGCCTGCTCCAATCAAAGTCCTCGTAACTCAATCCTTTATGACACATAATTCATCATAGAAGCAACGCATTTCAACTGTGTAGTTTATTGTGAGACTGAAATGAGAGAACACATCATCCTAGTAACAAGCAAATAATCGTCAAGTTGAATGTTACGGTCAAATTTAACTACTTCCGTCTTGACTGAAATGGTATAGTCACCGTTCGGCATATTGATAGAACATGACAGAATAGGAGTCCACCATTCCAATACGCGATTTTTTCCCTTCACGTGTTATGATGTGCTTGTATCCAACAACCAATCAATCAATGTACCATTATTTCTATTAATACCTAAGGTAAGTTTCTTAGAATTCATAAAGTTTTCACGATATGCCACTACTTTGGAGTAAGCTCCGCAAATGCTGAGTGTTCGGCATTGCTAGAACGCACCATGACATGATGAACACAGCCCAACATTGCAAATCTCATGGACGGATTGACCTAGACACCGGATGTCACGCCTTCTGTGAAATCGCCACTGTCGCCAGTACAGTCATTGACCCTTTTGCCAGAACTGCACACCCTTTCGCGTTCACGACCATGAGAGGGTCACCAATCTTTTGGATAACCATTTAGATCAAGGCAAGTAGCCTTCTTGTTCCCAGAATTCTTGCAATGTCACACCATAGTTGGCAAGACTGAGCGGCAAATGCCACAGTATTAGTTTTCACATAAGGAGGGTGAACAATATCTCACAATGTTTCTTCTTACATAATTATGGCATACACACACATCAAGGACAACAATGGATCAAGGATCAAGATGGTGGAATGTACTGCAACAAAATTTGAATAATTCAGGTCCATCAAGAATTGATCAACCTTGGTAACTTCATCGCAATTTTAGGCATGATCGATGTTTCCACCATCATAGTAATATCCACAAGTAACTGATGTAGCACAAATGAACTCACCATAGGGTCGAATCTCTCAAGGATTTGGGTTGCTTTTAAACATACATATTGTTGTCCTAATTACTTGTCTACCCAAAATGTAAAATGAAAGCGAGTAAAGGATGGTTGATTGGTTATTTAACTAATACTAAAGCTAAACTAACTACTAAGCTAAACTAAGCATCTAAGAGAAATCCTAGGGTGGTTTTCTTATATTGAGAAGGTACAGGTTCTTGCTTTCCTTACTCAAACGATGAATCAAATGGAAATTCTAGCATGCAAATCCTAGGAATCCAATTGATGCACGGGAGTCCCCAAGTTGTGGATTAGTGGTTCATCCTCTAGGGATGGGGTCCGTTTGATGCATGGGAATCCTCAAGCTTCCTGCAATCATTCCTATGAGGGGTCTCTTGATACATGAGAATCCCTTAATTCATGATCACAGGCATAAAATTCAAGACTTACGAACCTACATGGCCATCATTAACTTAGATACCTTTATTCTTAGGTCTATTTGGTTCCAAGTTTTGACCCATCGATTCTCCGAATTTCCTATATTATTTATGTTTTCTTAGGATGTGCCTAATGTGAGTGGGACTCCATCTAAAATTCTAAAATATCCCTTTTAATGGTTCCAGGTGTGCACTTGAAGGAGGTGACTGGCTGCTCTATTGGCTGTTCCTCCTTGTCTTCTATGTGCTTGGTCCAACTTTGGAAACATTTGGTACTTTTGCATACCCAAATAGGCGACATGCGATATACCGTTGGAAAGCCCTTGAAGTCTACTGTATGTAGAAGTTTGAATAATAACAATTAGACCTCTAAACAGAGAGATGTGAGCAATCTCGTGAAAATATGCAAGTACATCCTTACTTCTTTGGCCATTTCTAGCTCATTGCCTTTCCTTTTTGGACTCTTTTCACACTAATAATCCCGTGGGTACCTAAAGATGCAAACAAATGGAAAACAAGTATAATAAACATAAAAGACACGTGAAATGCTTGAGAAACAAACAAAAACTGGTAAAAAAGGGGGTCGATTAATTGGTGTAAAACAAACTCATCAAAATCCCCCGAACATACACTTTACTTGTCCTAAAAACAAAACTCAAGAAAATGTATGAAAAAACTAGATTCTCCTAAGAATTCAAAGCGAGGACACAAAAGATGTCAAAACTTTGCCAATTATAACTTATTAACTTGCTCTAGGTGAGAGGCAAATAACACTTAAGCTTAAAGGTCTAGAGAGTCCACACATAAGCATGTTCGACATTATGTTAATGTGAAAAATCACCCTTATATGCCACCCTACGTTTCATGCTATCCATCATCGTGTGTCTGTGCAGTAGGCTAAACCAATTATCCACATCACACAATGCATAGGCTTCAAGGATATTTCAAAACCTAAACCTCGATTCCACCCTCTCAATGATAGGGGAGTGTATGGTTTAGGGTTAGGGTCCTCTCTTGGTGGAGTAGAAAGCAGCGATAATGTGCAATCAAAGAAAAGGCTCATATGGGTGGAAAGTATCTAAGTAACCATTTAAAACAAGATCGGAATGTTAAGCTGCAATAGGGTCTTCCAACTCTAGATACTTCGAGAAAAAGAGAAACTGAGTATAACGACAAACTTAGGCATCGGTTAACAACTACGGTCCTTCATATAAAGCTCCTAATCTTTCTTTCTTTTTACAACGTTTTCTTTTCTTTTCATGACATTTTTCTGTTGGTGTCTAACTACTTTACTTTTCATTGCGCATCAATAAATCTAGGACCATATAAAACATGATAGAACAACATGATGCCTGTAATAAATCTCAAAGACATTCTAGAACGTTTTTAGGGTATGAATAGTTATACCACCATTTTATTTTCAATTTCACTCTTCATCCCTATACATCCAATGGTGTAGTCTCATTATTCACAAATAAAATCTAAGATTCACACTCTCTAGGCAACTATGGTAAGTTTACCATAAGCAGTGACAAACCAACTCTCGTAGTAAAAAGCAAGACCTTATTTCACTCCCTTCCCTCATTCTTACAAAAGATGTGCAAGAATATGAAAAATAAATGCACTTGAACAACTATACAAACTATCCACCATATACATTGCCTCCTAACAAACCACAAGGCCTAGTCTTGCTTGAAATGAATCCAAAAAGCAATTTAGCAAAGATACTAACATAGAAACGGTGACAATCAATCAACTAATCGCCTATATGCCATTTTGCACGAAATCAACCATTTTAAGTCAATTTCTACTCTAATCTCAAGGATCAAAAAATATTGAGAGGCAATGGATTAGGCAAAGCATGACTTGAAATTGCGAATAATCTAAAAAAACAAAAAAAAATCACAAATCACAAAAAATTCATCAAATGATAAAAAAAAATGGTTGTTTCCAACTTTTGCTCAATCGTATTCATAATCCAGGATACCAAGAGAGATTGGACAGTTCACCAATCGTCCAAATCAACTCCAGAACTTGGTTGCTCAATAGTGCCTTCAACGAATTTCCATTTATGTTGCACTCTCAATGAAACCTTGAGAGCACTCATAGTTATTACCTCCGAACACTATGGGAATTATAATATTGTTTCCCTGCTGTTGTGATGTGGGCTGTATGGTCTCGTGTCAAATCCGATTACAACCGTGATCATTTATTCTTGTCATCTTCATCCATGAATCTTGAGTTGATGATCTTCATGATTGTTGAATCTATTTAACTCTAATGCCATGTATAAGTGTCGAAGATTTCTCAAATGTTATTAGCGCCCCTTCGGCACCTTATATATAGTCGACTACATACACAAACCCTATGCAATAAATTAGCATATACTGCATAATTTGCCACTTTACACATTAGTAAATAATATGTACAAAATAATTAATCAAATCATCTCCAATAGAACCATCCAACGATTCATCCAGAACTTGGCAGTCACCAACAATCCAGATCACAGTTTCATTCAACCATATATGTTGCAACATTTGAAACCATCTTGAGATAGACAGGCGATGATCCAAGAAAGACCACTCCAATGAAGTTTACATATCAATAGCCTAGAGGTATGCAAGAATTTCTTACCATATACCTCCCTTTTCCTTTCGGTTGCAAAGCCATTTGGACATCAACACTTCGTTAGAAGCCCTCAAATTTTTCATTTGCCAATCATCCTTCTTGTCAATTTTTATAAATTTTGTCAAAGACTATCTATTGTCATTGGCCATCTATCCAACTTTCTTTGTCTACTATCTTAGCATCCTTATCTTCAGCATTGTTGTAGAGATTTTTATGTGTAAGTGCTAGTGTTACATATCTTTGGCCCCATGTTTCAATCCAGAATCTTGTTTGTTCCCAATTTTCTAATTTATTATCAATTAACTTGTGAAACCAAGATGAATTTGCAACCTAGCTACTTCCTCCCCATATTTAGCAACTAAGATCTTTGTGTTCAATTCCCCATTTTTTGTAGTGGTGGAGCCAAGGAAATTAGGTGGGCTGAGAGCTCGTGCCTTGTTTCCTCATTTCACACCGTACAATTGACGAAGTGGAGGAGAATATGATAGTTGGATTTTGATGGGTGGGTGCTAGTGAGTGCCAAAGAATACAGAGATCTAGATTACACGTAGGGTATATTGGTACTTTTACATGGATATGACTGTTAATCATTGCACCTACTTATGGACGATAGAGATTGCTTGTTATCCTCTTTGTTAGTGGTTTGAGGAGATAGGTATGACAAGCGTCGGCTGTATCATCCTTATCGAGGGTATGTATTTGCCCACCTTGAGGGCCTTAATTATGATACAAGGCCATTTCTCTTTGAGCTCATGTGATGTGATGAATAACCATATACCCTACTTGTGTGCAGTGGCCATTGAATGTTATCTGTCTATCGAGGACTACTTGACTTTGAGTAGCCTAAGAGTCCACCTTGCTCCTTCGACAGAGGACTGTACACTTGGCCAGAAGAGATATGGTTCTCCCAATGACACAAATGGCAACCTAATCGTTCTTCAACAGGATGAGGGGCTTCCACTCTGAGTAAGTCTTTAACAAGATGTATCGTCGGGCCTTACGTGTGTTAGGGAAGTTACCAACCATGCACCAGTTTCCCCAGGGTCTTGCACCCTCAGGTTTGACTCAAATAAACATCCCTGAAGAGGACCAAGAGCTATTGGTGGCTTGTGATCCATATGAAGCAATAGCATGGGGCCATAGCCAAGTACTGTAGTTTTCCTTATTTCCCTTAGGTTTTCCATTTTTATTTTTGGTTTGGTTGTCTTGTTTTATTAAGGCAATGATTTCTTCTATGGGGAATCAAACTCTTGCCGAACATTTATATGAGGAACTAGAAAAATAACGCCTAAAGAGGCGTCAACTAGAGAGTGAATAGCTAGTTGTTGAGCTAATTAGAGAGAAGGTCTCTAGGCTGAAGTAACAACTTCGGCTCTAGATGGAGGTGCTTGAGGCCACGAGCTCTCTAAGTCGTGAAGAATTTCTAGTGGATTATTTTGGTGTCTCTGTTTTCGAACGGGTATATGGATGTTGTCGACCGAGCAAGGAGGCGTTTGCTCGTGAAGAAATTGGATAAGGATGGTGCTAAGAATAATTGCACACAGCTAAATCTTGACCATGTTGAGAACCTTGCAGAATGTCCTCTTTGGGTGCCTTTGACCTTTGCGGACACTGTCCATGAGCTATGGAGGGGCATATGCGAGATTGGATGGAGGCCATAGATAGGAGGATGTAAATTCTCTTTGTCGCTTGTACAAATTATTTTGTCGAATTCACTCCTTTGTAATTTCCATTGTTTTTAGGAGCTTGGGTTTGTTAATATAGTTGTCTACTTTGTTCCTCTTAATGCCCCAGTTGTAGATATAGTCGGGTCAAGTAAATGTATATACCCTCTCTTTAGGGAAGGTCACTTTTCTTCTTGTAACTCTGTGTCGATGTAAGTTTCACATGTTCTTCAAGTAATTGTCTCTAAATTATAAGGGATTCTCCCATTGTACTGCACATAGCAATCCTGGTTTTCATCCTTTCACTTTGAGATTTAATCCATTTAGCATGAGGAAAGCTAGTATAGTTCACTGTATTTCTACCCCTCTATTATTGAACTCAAGTATTTTCATTTGCGTGAGGAGGGGTCTTGTCAGTTGCCCTCTATTATTGAACCCATGAAATAGATTGAGCATGAGAGGGTGTTTCATTTATTCCCTTTTGTTATTGAACTCAAGTGTTTCCATGGGTGTGAGGGGGTCTTGCTCAGTTTCGCCCTCTGTTATTGAACCCATGAAGCACCTCGTGCTTGATGGGGTGTTGTATTTTTTCCTCTAATGAGCACGACGACCTCCTACTTGGCACAAAGAGTATGATGGCTCCTTGTACGGGATTTCCCATTCATATGAGGAGCTTGGTGTTAGCCTCCTCAATTTCTCTCTTTTTTGGGATGGAAAGCATACGCTAGACTCCCCACTTTGTTTGGTTTGAGGGAGACCGCAGGCTCCCTCAACTCGATCCATGCATCATCTCGAGTTGGGTATTGTATGCTGATCCTCATGGAGGAACTCAGTAGCATCTTCCAAATCTTTGTACCTGCGAGATTTACTCGAATGGCGAGTTGTACTCTGGCTATCGTTCCTCCTATAATTGATAAGGCATTTTTAAGGGCAAATAAGCATGGATAAAAGATAAGAGGATACAAGGCGGGAGGAGGTGGTGGCTATCCTCCTCATCGGTAATGTTTCTTCTACTTGTTTGCATTACACTGCTTTTCGAAGGTGCTTCCTTCCATTGTTTCCAAGAGGTAGAACCCGTTAGTTCGTGCCTCGACCACCTTTTAGGGCCCTTCCCAATTAGCTCCTAGCTTTCCCGTGTGTCTTTAGCCTTTCGAAGTACAAGATCTCCTTTCATGAAAGCCATAGGTCTTACATTATTTCTAAGATTCCGTGGTGGTGTTTTGATACATGCAAATATTGCTTTCTGTTTGCTCTTTTCTATTCATACATTTCGAGGTCCAAGTAACGTACATCTCGATTTTCTTTCTCCTCGTAATCTTAGATCTGAAAGCTGTGGATTATTAGTTCCATGGGGGCCACAACCTTGAACCTGTATACGAGGGAAAGGGGGTTTGCCTGTGTAGTTCCCCGAGTTGTACAATAGATCTATAATACCCGAGCTAACTCCTCGGCCTATCCCCCTTTGGTGTCCTCAAAATTTTTCTTCAGTTGCACCATATGGTCCTATTGTTGACCTTAGTCTATCCGTTGTCTTGAGGGTTGTACACAGAGGTAAATTCTATTTTTTCCCTAGATCGTCACACCACTCCTGTATCCGTTTTCCCTGGAATTGTATGGCGTATCGGGTACCAGAATGAGTGAGACTACAAAATAACACACTGTGTTTCCCATAGGAATTTTATGACCTTAGCTTTGGATTCTACCCACTTGCTGAAGAATTCAACAACCACGATTATGAATTTCTTCTTCCCACTTGTTTGCGTTAAGGGCCCTACAAGGTCAATTCCCCATTGATGAAACAGGCAGACTATGGGTGTGCTCCTCATAGGAGTGGCTAGCTGATGTCGTAAGTTCCCAAATACTTGGCATCGAGGGTAGTTCATCATATATTCAGCAACCTCTTCTTTCATAGTGGGCCAAAAATACCCAAGCTTTAATATACGATTGACTAGGGCTTCCCGCCGTAGTCCAGGTATCTTTGTGCACCTCATAGAGGACTTTTTCAACATCTTTTGCCTCAACGCATTTAAGATAGAGCCATTCCCGTGCTTTCTTATATAACATCCTATCGATCCATGTGAACCTATTGGCTTGATTTATCAGGCGTCGTTGTTCCTTTATCCTGGATGAGAGAATCCCGTGAAGAAGGAACTTGATTATAGGGGGGTCTTCCAAGTTGCGTGTGTGGGTTCTTCCTCGATGAAGTGGATCTTGAAGGGAGATGTGATTGTGAGGTTCCATAGGGTTTATATGTATAATGTTTTTACACCTTCGTTTTTCAAGACAAATCCTACCCGAGAGAGTAGGTTGGCTTGCGAATTTTCCTCTCAATGAACATACTTTGGTTCAAAGCTTACAAATCATTTAACTTATTCTCTAAGCTCCGGCAAGCCGGTGAGAAGCGTGGGTTCCTTGGCCTCATAGGTACTCTGATAATGCTATTGAACTAATTGTAAGTCGACATGTATTATGAACCATTGCACTCCAATGGAATGCGCTAGCCGAACCCCTTGTATCAAAGCTTCGTACTCAATGGCATTGTTGACGAGGAAATGAGGCAAAGGGTTAGCGCGCACTGAAATTCTGTCGAGTTTCTATGGAAAATTTGTTCCCCTCTGTGGTTTCCCACTGAGGATCCATTTTGAGTACAGTATCCATACCTCAGCGTCTTCCTTTCATTGAGTGTTCTCAATAGTGAAATATGCTACAATAGGAGTTTTAAGTGATGTTCTTGGCTTACAAGATTTTCCTGAGGGTCTGATTGGTAACGACCTAGATAGTGTGCTTTGAAGTAATGTTGCAAATTGCGAAGGCAGACACGAGGGCCAACGCCCATTTTTCAACATTGGTGTAGTGTCACTTTGTCCCTTGGAGTTGCCGACTAACATAGTATATTAGCCTCTATTTGTTTCCTCTTCGATGACAAGTGTTGCACTGACAGACTCTTCAAAAATGGCAAAGTAGCGAAGTTCCATACAATCTTTTGGGGCGATGAAGACCATAGTTTCATGAAGGTAATCTTTTAGTTTCTCCAAAGCCCTTTGGTAGTTTTCGTCCAAGTCGAAGGTCCATCTCTTCTTGAGAAGTTTGAATAAGGGTAAGGCCATATCTGCCAACTTTAAGATGAATCGGTTGAGGACAACGATGTGGCTCGTGAGTCGCATGGTTTCTTTGATGTTTTGCGGTTGCTTCATATTGACAAGGGCTTGGTCCTTGTACAGGTTAGCCTCGATTCCCTTCTTGGACACTAGGTACCCGAGGAACTTTCCTCTTTTCACCCTGAACGTACACTTTGACAGATTCAACTTCAAACCTACTTTGTGAAGAATGGAGAAACAAACTTTTAAGTGTTCACAGTGTTTACATGGTTCTAGGATTTTTACTAGCATGTCATCACCATAGACCTCCATGCAATCTCCTATGAGTGGGGCGAAGATATGGTTTTATCATTCGCTTGTATGTGGCCCCTACATTTTTTTAATCCAAATGGCATTACTACATAGCAATAGATTCCATGCAAGGTGAGAAATATTGTTTTGATATGGTATTCTTTGGTGAGGGAAATTTGGTGGTACCTCTTATGGGCATCCATCATGCTTAAGATGGCATTTTCAGGAGTTGTGTCGATCATTCGTTCAATAGATGGGAGCGGGTAGGGATGCTTTTGACTGTGTTGTTCATATCGGTGAAGTCAATGCACATCCTTTACTTGCTTTCTCCTTTCGGGACAAGGACTACATTTGACAACCATTTCGTGTACTGGACCTCCTCGGTGTCCTTTTCACAATCCTTGTACAGATTGGTGACATAGCCTCTAGACCTTGGACTTGATAATGAAATCCTTTTCAGAGGAGAACTTACGTTTCTTTTTCTGCATAGGTTTGGCATTAGGGTGAATGTTTAGCCGATGCTCTACTAATTAATTCAGGACTGATGCTCTGGAAAGGATCAAATCCCCATGTGAAGACGTCTTCATACTCACATTAGCATGATAGAATTCCTCCCAGATGATCGAGGTGCAACCTGATTCAAATCAAGTTTTACATCTTTGTACAAGGTTGGACGTATTTTGTGTCCAATTGAAAGCTGTGTTGCATGGAATTTTGGATAAGATCCTTGTCCGAGAGATTAACCTAGGGTTTCATTAAAGAGCTCGCATTAAGATGCATGTTTGGGTCGTTGTCCTGTGGTGTTCCTAGAGGTCATCATAAGAGGTTAGTATTTTGCGCCTCTCACTCTTCTTGCACCACTAGCAGTGGGAAACTTCATGAGCTTGTAGTAGGTGGAGACGATGACTTGAAACTTATATAGGCTTGGTATGCCAAGTATGACATTGTAGCTGAAAGGCTCCTCAACTAAAAAATCGAACCATTTGTGCAGCGGAATTGCCTTCTTCCCCCAGTTCTACAAGTAGTTTCATGACTCATCGGGATTCAATCTCGATTCCACCGAATCCCATGATCGATATTGAAACAGGTTCCAACTGGGTCTTCCCAAAGCCCATATGTTTGAGGGAATCAAAGGACAGAATATCTGTCGAGCTCCCCTCATAGGCCAGGATTCTTCTCACATTGAACTTCTCGATGTTGCAATTGCCAAAGGTGCATGATTTGGCAGGTCATTAGGTATTTTATTTTCCTCCAATAGTAGCCTGGTTGGTGCTGGGATCAGCCATGGACCTTTTCCAATAATCTTCTTCTGGTTTCTGGCTTAGACTTCATCCACAAATCCTACAGTAATCATGTTCACATTAGGGGGAGAGAGGTTTCTCTGGTTGAGTGTTCTCCCTCGTGAATAGTTACGAGGTCGGGGTGCTTGCATGGCATGTGGGAATGCGGTGTACCCTGAGACTCCGTGACATTCAACCTCAAATAGGTGTATAAAATCGATTAACAATTCCATCTCATTCGGGGGGTGATATTGATCATATGAAGCATGAATCATAGCTTCAGGTCCTCCTGCTCTATCAACTTTGGTGGTCCCTTGCATCGAGCACTTGTCCTAGGGAGTTCTTTGTATATTTCCCTTCGATCTTGGAGGTGAGAGTTTGTGATGGCCCACAGCTCATCCAGCTCACCCTCCTATGACATAAGCAATGACTTGCGACTTTCCTTTTCCCTGTCCCTCATCTTTTTAGGCAGAAGAATCACAGATGACTCTTGCCATGTCTTGTCATCTTAGGCTTAAGAAAATTTGGTGGCCTTAGAGCTCGCACATTATCTCCTCAATTCACACAATACAACTCACGAAGTAGAGGGGAATATGGTAGTTGTTTTGTGATGGGTGGGTGTGAGCAAGTGACCAAAGAATACAGAGAGATAGTATGCCTCAACTTTAATTTCCAAGAATTTCCCCCACTTACACTCGCCGAGCAAGCCCACTTACAGGATACGTGTGAGGTATATTGGTAGTTTTACATGGATATGACTTTTAACTACTGGACCCACTTATGGTTTGTGGTAGTTACTCGTTATCTCCTTTGTCATCAGCTCAAGGAGATATGTGTGCTTGTTGAGGGGCTGTATTTGTCCACCTAAAGGGCCTTATGTGTTATACGAGTTCATTCATCGTCAAGCTCATGTGATGTGATGGCTAACCGTATACTCTACTTGTGGGCAGTGGGCATTGAGTGTTATCTCTTTGTCAAGGGGCTATAGGAGGCTTTTGTTGGAAAAATGTACTCGGTCAATTTCAAAGGGGTCCTCAGGTACGGGTCCTCGAATAAGAGTTATATGCTATCGAGTTATCTTCCTTGTCCTCTAATCGGAGCAGGACCAAGGTGGGACACTGAGGTCCATCTATCTTTTCCCCGAAGTGGCTTTGAGGCTTGCTAAGTCTTCTTGTAAATGGGCCTTTGACCTCCCTTTTAGTTCCCACCACATCAGGTGGTATTCTCCATTTTCATTTAAGTAAGACAACATCATTGTAGGCCTTTAAATCATTTCTACCCAGGCCTCTGATTCTTTATTCAGCCACAAATTTTTCCATGATATTCAAAAAAAAAATAAAAAAAATCTTCCATCTATTTCACCTCTCCACAAAAAATGCTTGGGTAGCTTTCTAATTTTTTTAGGACATTTTAGGTGCCTTGACATATAGTAGGTAGGAAGCTGAACCAGCACTGCTCTAATCATAACAACTCTTGCTGAACATCTGGATCACTGACTCCCATATCTTTTCCTTCTTAGGATTATATCCAACTTGTAGGCCTAGGTATATATGTTTTTACACCATAGAATTTAGTGTTTGAAGTAGTTTACGGTGCAGAACGCTTATCAGTTCCAGGCATCTTACTAATAGAATTATAGTAAACTATTAGTTTTCAATTGAATCGAAAAGCATAAGCAAAAGTTGTAATTAAAAAATAAAGAAAGAAAAGTAGAAGTTAATGTTTGAAACAAACAATTGAATATCTGCTTAAAATAAAGGCGAAGTTATTTCAAAATGATTCGCCTAGTTGAAGAAAAAAAGTAACATTTCGATTCCATCTGCACTATTTTCCTTCTCCTATGTTTTGTTAGATAGGAATAAAATTAGCACCTAAAAAGCAGAATTAGCACCACATATCTTTCGTCCACTCCACTCTCAGTCTCATATACAGAAGCTCCGTTAATTCAATACTCTGTCAAAGACTTCAATTCTTCTTCTTCTCTCTCTTCCCGTCGCATACGCACACAAATCGAAACACCACAAATACTCCATCGCGTCAAGGGTCGCCATTAACGGCGGACAAACAAGAAAGCTCTGCTGTGTTTGTTAATGGGTGGGTGCGACAATCACCCCAATGATCGGAGTAGCAGCGTCGGCGTATGCGCCTCCTGCCTCCGGCACCGCCTAGCCGTCCAAGAACGGGCAGAGAGGCTGGGACTACACGATCGGCGGAACAACGACACAGAATTGCCGCCTCTTTTCTCCTTTCCACGATCTGTTTCGCCTTATATTTTCCGCCAGAAATCGGACAACAGAGACACCGCGGAGTGGAAGATCCATGGCGGTGGACGCGGATTCTTCCGCACTCCTCAGGTGGGGATCACGGGGTTGATTGAGGAGGAAGTTGAGAAGAATTGGAAGAGTAAAGGAGGTGGGATTTCTTGGATGTTTTCGGGTCTTTTCAGATCTAAATCGGGGAAATTGGATCCGGGTTCGGGTCAAGTGACGGATTCGGGCGTTAATTGCACCGGTTCCGGTTCTTGGTATTCAATCATTCTCCCCGGACGCCGGAAAACGAAGATCGCCACCGCCGGGCAGCGGAGAACCCACCGAAATTTCGGGAGGGGGATGTCGCCGGCGAGAAATTCTGACGTGGAGGTCGAGCTCTGCGACGACGGATCTAGCGGCTACTCATCGGAGTCATCCAGAAGATGGGGAAAGACCCCGCGGAGGAAGAAGGCGGTGGCTGGAGTTATGCCAACCTTGCACGGGAAAAACTTGTCCGGGTTGAGGTTCTGCTTGAGCCCGCTAGTTCGGCCCAGCCCGAATAGACGACTGAACACGAAGGGAATCTCGCCGGAGATGGTGTCGGCCGGCGAATCTAGGGTTTCGGCGAAAACATATTTCTTCACGGAGGCTTCGTTCTGTAAGAACCGGTCCCGGAAACCCGCCGACGACGGAAGGTACAACGGCTACGATTCAACGACTCATTTATGATATGATCGTCGATTTGTTATTGTTACCTCGCCGAGTTTTGCATTTTTTACCTTTTGACATATTAAACACCAGTACACCACGGAGCTACTTGTAGATCTAGGAATTTGGGGGAATACTATGACTATGACTCATTCAAAAGTTTGATACATGACTCATTGCTAATTGCTATCAATCTTATCATTTACTTAACAAATATACGCACGTATCATTTCCCCTAAAAGAAAATTAAAGAAAGTAATTAGATTTTATCAATCAATTATCTAAATCAACTATGACATCAAGTCAACTCTATCGAATACAATTGAAGAAAGTAATTATGACCGATACCGACTAATTCCATTTTTAGTCGATGAAAAATTATTAAATTTTCTCTAATGTTGAATTTGAAACTCTTCTTCTGTTAGACGTTTCGAATTTGAAAGCTTTACTGATCTAAATTTTTCCAATACCAAATCAAACTTGAATAAGAAGAATACATCAATAGAAACTAAACGGTATATAAAGTCACAAAGGGAAAAAATGGTGAAAAAAGCCTTACGTTTGAAGGCTATGGTAAGTAAGGATTTTGTGATGAGTAATAATTTTTTTTGTGTTGGATCTTGGGTCTAGATTTAAAAAATAAAGCTCAATGGGCTCAGTATGGCCCTCTCTCTCCGGCCTTAATACTACTAAGGGCATTGCAAGTTTTTACCTTGGTTATGCTATGCACTATCATTTTCAATGCTTTTTTGTATGGAAATTGTTTTTAGGGGTTCTAATTAGAACCCAAAATTAAATTATTTGTTTTAATCTAAAGAAAAGAAAAGAAAAGGTTAGAATGTTGGTCAAAAGTCTGTCTATTATTTTTATTAAACTTATTTATATATTGAAATTTAGGATCAGAAGTTACACAAGACATAAATCTTGAAACGGTCACAATCAATACACATTTATATACAATTATGTGCATTTATAACACTCCCCCTTGATTGATCGAATTTCAAGGATACATACTTTTGTAATCTCCTTGAGTATGGATCTTTTATTGTCCTCTCATTGAATTCTTATAGATTCAAGAGTATACCAAAGGTGTTTCATTAAAACCTTGCATAGGAAAATCCCTGTGGAAAAAAATCCTAAGCGGAGGAAAAAAGAGTACAACTACGCATTGTTTCTCCCCCTCAAAAGTATTTTCAGACATCTTTAAAACGTCTCATACCAATACCAGATACAATTTGTTGAAATACATTTTTATGTAACGGCTTCATAAATAAATTTGCTAAATTTTCCTCAACCAAATGCATTCTCGGTAAGCTTCTTGTATTACAATAATCTCTGAGTGGTTAGATGATACGGCAGTCAATGTCTGCTTAGTAGATCTCAATGAAATCGCAATACTACCATAAGTGAAAACATATTCGGTCTGAGATTGTCCCTTGTGCAGGTCAGAAAGATAACCTGCATTTGCACATCCAATTAATCGTGGTTCTATATCATGGTTATAAAATAATCTCAAACTTCGAGTGTCGCTTAAATAGCGGAGAATGTGCTTGATATCATTCCAATTGGCACTGAAATATGGTACTTCAGGACCGAGTATCTCTTGTGCGGAATAGATATTTCTTTAGGTTTAGTGACCTTATCACCATAGGTGTAGATAAGGAATGCACATGTTCCATGTGAAAGTTCTTCAGGACTTTCTCTGAATATGTTGTTTGATGCACAATTATTTCTTCTGAGACATGCTCAACTTTTGTTTGATGCACAATTATTTCTTCTGAGACATGCTCAACTTGTAGTCTAAGATAAAATCTCGTTTTGCCAAGATCTTTCATCTCAAATTCATCTTTTAGATATGTTACAGTTTAGTTGAGCTCTTTTGGAGTACAATAAGATTTAAGTCATCTACATAGATTGCAACTATAGCAAAAGTATATGTGTTTTTTTTAATAAATATACACGGGCAGATTATATCATTAGTATCCTTGTTTTACAAGGTATTCACTCAGTCAATTATAATACATCCGACCGAATTGTCTTAATCCATATAATAATTTTTGAAGTTGAACGAAGTAGATATTCTTCTGTTTGCCACAAGATGCTGCAGTCATCTTAAATCCTTCTGGGATTTTCATATAAATTTTTTTATCGAGTGGTCCATACAGATATGCTGTAACAACATCCATTAATCGCATCTCTAATTTTTCAGATGATGCTAAAC
>JAOWBN010101006.1:0-19769 GCA_028565015.1 Pinguicula moranensis
GCATTTTTGTCTTCAGTTCGGTGGTGCGTGACGGACTCGCGCCACTCCGAAGCTTGAAAGACATGGTTTTTGGGCCATGACTTATATGCACCACTTTGCCAAAGAATTTGATGGGTAAACGGTGGCCGGTCGATGTTCGTGCATGGCTGCACACCATCGTGAACAGCGATGGTCAAGGGCACAGATTGGTGTAGCGTGTGACGTACACGCACCACCGTGAATGACGGTCGGGCGACGGTTGATTACAAAAATTGAATCAGAAAGTTTAAACTAGAAAATAAAATGAACAAATCAAGTTAGTTACAAGATTAATCATAAAAAGAACAAACCTAATCAGGTACCGAAAATTGGCTCTGATACCATTATAGATCTTAATAGATCTGTTAGAACGAATCTAACGAACAAACGCATACGATAATGAATCGTACTTCTAATGTAAAAGTGTATAAAATCATATGCTTTTCAATCGATTATATCACGATAATGAAAGAATTTACTAAAGTCTCCGTATAGTCCACAAACTGATATCTCGCATTCGCAGATAATTAGAAAATAATTTGAAAGAGAACTTATGTATTTCTTTCTGATATCTCAACGCATTAAAAGAGAAAAGAGATTGTTAAAATAGGCGTCTAGGACGTCCTGTTTATAGAGAGAGATTAGGGTTTACAAAATAATTAATTAAATAATTAATTAACTATTAATTAAGTAATTAATGAATAATTAAATAATTAATGAATAATTAAATAATTAACCCTAATAATCTATCTTTGGACTATTTTGTCCAACTGTCATCTACGAGCTGACAGCAAAAGTTGTTGATGTCGTAGCAGCTACGGCAACAAGACGTATGCATATGGGTTGAGTTAAATGGGTCGAACTCGTTCATCCTTTTTGTCTAATAAAAAATGAATTAGCCCGATCAAAATATGAGTTGGACTAGCCTGTACAATTTATCTAGTTAGGTTGGCTTGCTTTATTTGCCATGTTGATCTGGGTGCAAAAAGTGAAAGTCACACTCAACAGAAATCTAATCTAGCTAATTGCGTTGGCCATCCGAAATAGCATGGAAATTGATGCGACACGAACTCGCAATTCTTTTATGGAAATCTCTTTATTGAAGAAATCCTCTCTAAGGAACCAAATCAATATTTTTGTAGAAAAATATGACAAAAAATGGTACTTCCTTTTTCTTCCTGCGTCCCGGAATTGACCTCAGCACCCCCAAAACCTCGTAATGATGTGTTAGAAGGAAGTATTTTGGTCATATCCAATCCCATGCGCTGGAAGGCATCTAGGGATAAGATATCTGATGCACTGCCTTGATCTATGAAGATTTGGTCCACAGTGTATCCATCAATTTTTGCAGTGACTACCATGGGATGGGTGTGAGGTTCGGTTGTCCTTAAATCTTTGTCGCTGAATTGTATTTGGACGTCTTGGGTATTTGCCTGGGTTTGTGCCACTTGTTGAAAACGCCTCTGCTCCTTTTTCTGTTGTCGTTTGGAAACAATTATTGTATCCCCCGTGATCATTGATATTCGTAGCTTTTTCTCTTTCGGGTTTTTCTCTTCCGTACGGACCCAAACTATGTTGGGCGGGTTTGACTGATATAACCAATCTGAGAGCATTCCTTATTGGGCTATTCTTTCCAATTCTTCCTTCAGATGTCTGCAATCCTCGGTAGTGTGTCCTCTGTCCTTGTGAAATTGGCAATAATGAGGGAAATTCTTTCTATGAATTCCTGGCCTCATAGGTTCTAGAGTACGCAATAACCCCAAGCTTTTTATGTCTTTAAGGATGTTTGTCCTGGAAGTATTAAAGACGGGACCATATGTTTTTCCTTGTTCCACTTTACGGATTATTCCCGGTGGTTTGTCTCGTGGATTTTCTCCGGGTATACCATGTCTTCGTGAAGATCAATTTTCACGGGGATCTCGTCCAATGGAGGGGCGTCCTCCCATTTCTTCCTGTCGTATATGCCTCCCACAGAGGTCGCTTAATTTTCCTTATGTGGTAGGGGGCTCATCCATCAATGCTACAGCCAGAGGTCCGTATTGCAAACCATGTATGAGGGCATTAACTCTCATGTACAAAGGTACTCCTGGTTTTTCTGTGCATGCTTGATTAAACCTATAGGTGTAGTCCCGTAGGGATTCATAAGGTCTTATTTGGTACTTTAATCCAAATAGGTGCACTGGAGCACGATCGACCTGTTGTTGGGTTGCAAATGCCTGAGTAAATTGTGTTGTTAACTCTTTGAAATTCCAAACAGATTCTTCTGGTAGAGACAAAAACCAATTATGTACTGCACCGGCCAGAGTTAGGATGAAAACGCGACAGGCCAAAGCCTCTGATATGGGTGTCATCTCCATATATAAGGTGTAGGACTAGGATCTGAGGTGTTCTCGTGGGTCGATCTCCCATGTATATCTAGGTAGTCTATCCAGTGTTGTAGGTGGTAGCGTCACAGTTTCCTGCTGTATTTTTTTGCAAAAAGCCCTTCCCATAACTACGGGCATCTGTGGTGCCAATGCTCCGTGTAGCGGGGTATGGACACTAGGGTCCGCAAATGGGACATTAGCTCTCGTATTTGACCCTAGAATTCGTTCATGAGGTTGGAGACCAAACTAGTTAGATCCATTTCTGAAACATTTAACTGACCTGAATGTAATGGGATCTCCATATTTGTTGATGAGGTTCCCGGTAGCCGAGGATTTTCATCACCTTTTTCCATGGCCCTTTTGTATCGATTTTCCCGCAGACGGTGCCAAATGATGCGACACGAAATCACACTGCTTTTACGAAAATATATTTTTATTGAAAAAATTCTCTCTAAGGAGCAAGATCAATATTTTTGTGGAAAATATGGCTAAAGGGCACTAATTTTTCCATAATCTTTTTCCCTTCCGAAAGAATCCCCCTTCATTTTCCATTGAAGGTCTTCTTTTATAGACACCAAGTTATGATGTGGAGGGGCATGTGTCATTTTTTGGTTCAATCTTTTTGAATGCTTCCTATTGTGGAGACACCTATTTCTTTCATCTTTTGTCTTATTTTCTCCTTGGGCATTTCTTTGATTGGGTTGGGTGTTGTTGGGTTTAATTTCTTTATGGGCCTTCCTTCTTCAGATTGGGCCGAGACTTCATGGGCCAATATTTTCTGTCGGGCCTCTAGTTGGGTTATTGGGTTAGCTGACCCGATGCACCATCAGTTGCAGTTGAGTTCTCAAATAGTGTAATTCTTGTTGACCAAAATCATCTAGATAAAACTCTTTTGAAGAATGCATGTATTGTTCCTGTTCTTGCTTTCTTTGCTTTTGGTTGGCTATCCATCTATAATCTAGTAGATAAAAATGAGTAAATAAACAAAAAGATAATCATCTATGAAGGAAAATCAATTTAATTATGTACCTTATTCTCTTCTCTTTCAGAGCCTAGCTATTATGTTCTGACTCATGCAAACGAATGCAGATAGAAACAAAACCAAAAGGAGCCAGTCTAAGCCCCTATTTAACAGGACTCGACTCCCAAGAGAGCACCCCATTTTAAAAAGTAGGGACTGAAAAAATCCATTGAGCCGAGTTTAAAACAAATAAGATACAAAAGACTTGAGATTGTTGCTAGAAAGAGGGGGTAAGAAAGCATACCAGGACTGAGCTTCAGTTTTCTGTCACGATCTGGGCTCGAACCAGCATCTCCGGGAGGGACAGAAAGCATTCGAATTTACAACACAAATAACTCACTCCCCTTTTGTGGACTCACACTAAATCTCCTGTTTTGAAAACCAGAAGGAAAAAAAGAGCAGAGTCGGCAGTCAAAAGAGAAAAAGTCGAACAGTCCCTATGCCGAATGTCTGTCCAGGCGGCACTCTATTAGCTTCACTAAAGAAGACTGACCGCCCACAAGCGGTAAGACGAGATGGGTGTGCACATATCTTAACAGTAACCCTAGTTCTCAATGGCATGAAAAATTACAATCAATTAGGGGTGTCCAACGGTCTTAGCGATAGCGGTAAGCCCCTCAACGCTTCCGCTTCCGTTAAGTTAACGGATTTGAAAATTCCATCCGCTTCCGCTTCCACTACTTCCGCTAAGATAGCGGTAGCGATAGCGGAATCCGCTAATTCCGCTAATAAATAAATGCTTAGCAACCTATGAATAATTTATTTATTTTGACAGTTTATCAAATTTTCACAATCTTTTATAACCTTTTCAGTAAATTAAACTCGTACATCCAATGAATCAAAGATATAAATTTCCTGCTAAAAAAAGTAGTAGAAACACGAGTTATAAAAGAGTTAAAGTAGTGGCTAATACACAAGAACATTAATAAGAGACTGCTGATAAGAAAATAACAGATTTCTTGAAACAGCCGTCTGTAACAAACAACAGTAAATTAATCAACATTTTCAACATTTCAATTGTCCATTCCACTTGTTGATATCAACGCAAAACTATTAGAGTCCAACAACATAATGTTTTCAAGTTTCAACAATAAAACAAACAGGCAATCCATTTTTCATTCCAGGTCCAGGATGAATATCAAATTGTAAGTCGTGACATGAGTTTCTGTGGAACCTGATTCAACTCTGCAAAGCGAAAGACACTAGTTGAAGTAAAGTTAAAAGTAAAATATATGAAGTCTGAAGTAAGATAATAGGTTTTTGAGTTACGATGACTGAAATTGAAAGTTGAAACTGAAGACTGGCCAGTCGGGCTTTAAACCTATATTCTCAAATCTCAATTCTCAATCTGAAATTGAATAGCTCGGCCTTAATTTATATTTTTATTATTTTTTAAGTTTAATAATAACGATACTAGCGGAATTAGCAGAACACCGCCATCGAAATTGCTATCGCTTTCGCTAGTATAGCGGAATGCATTTTGTTCGTCGCTTCCGCTTCCGTTATACCGCCGAAAATGGTATAGCAAAAGCGATAGTGGAAACGATAGCGATTTTCCGCTTATTCCGCTTACGCTGGACACCCCTAGGTGATTGTTAGGAATTTGCTTAGTATTTGATTCATAGTATTTGACTTGAATTAATATTGCTTGTAAGAATTCTAATAATATTAGAATTCATGCCTATAAATATGAGATCTCTTAACTATTAGGGTTGGGATGAGAGGCAGATAAAGGAGAGAAACTGGGTGAGAGAAAAATTGAGAGATGTGAGACTTAGGATGTGGCTCTCTGTGTCTCCGAGACTTGAGAGATTTTTTCAATATCTTCTAGTTATTCTTTGTGTCTCTGTTGTATCACGACAATGTTGTTTCTTAGTTGATTGATTCACCTCTTCTCCCATGAATGTAGGCTTTCAGACCGAACCATGTAAATCTTGTGTTGTTGCCTTGTGTTGTTATTTCCATTTTCACAAAGTCTTGAGTATTTTTCCAACATGCTTATTGGGAAACGAGACGAGAGAGAGAGAGAGTGTGTGGTTACATTACAGTACAGTACAAGTTTGAAATTGGAAATGCATCTTAGTAGAGATCAAAACTTTTTAACGTTAAACCAAAAGTAGTGACTGCCCAAATTCCATCTAGAATGGAGGACAATAGAGGGATTCAAGGAAGTTGGATGAAGAGAAATCCAAGAGGGCAATATTCAATGGATCTGATTTTAACCACAGTTTTGTTTAGTCTTTTCGGTTGTTGTTCTTCTGCTACAATCCAATTCTGATTTCTGGATCCTCCATCCACACTCCCATCCAGAAAAGAGTGCAACTTTTCTTCAAAAGAACAATTACTTTTGATGTTTGAAATTTCTTGGAAGTCATTCAAATGGAGGGTTGCACTTCATGTTGCCATACCAAATATTTGAATTTTAGGCATCCTTTAATGGCAATTTATTTTTGTGAATTAATTATTCCCAATCTTTGGTAATCCCAACCTCATGAGGATAAGTAGTTGAGAGAATTTACATTTCTTTTAAAATTAAAAATTAAATTTTATTATGAAATATCATTCGAATAAATATCAAACCTCATACAAAAATATTTCGGACACCAGCTTATCATTTGGTTCAGCAAGGGAACATGCTAGTAATTAACTTCATACCCATAACCTGATAGAATTTATATTCTAACTACAAACATTCAAAAGACAAAAACATGTGAAGACTTCATTAACATCCAACAACTCTCATCCACCCTTTTGGCTAAGACCTGATGTACTGTACGTTATCAATTTTTCATTTTAAAAAATTGATACAAAAGAATGGACATGGACTCAAACATTAAGGATCCGTTACTAATTTAGAGAATAATAAGCCCGACCAATTTAAACAACTGGGCTTAAAAACAGGGCCAAAAAGGTGATTCATATGATTGGGCTTTATGTTGAGAAATAGACCAAGTTAATTTGTTGGGCCGTACCGGGAGACGAAATATGAAACTTGCAAAGAAAAACAATAGGCACTATGGATGGACTTAGGAACCAGTACACTGTACACCCTCCCAGCTTTTCTTTTAGCAGCACGTGCCGAAATATGACTGACAGCATAATTCCAAAGGTTTTAATTTCACTGTTTATACTTTGCGAGGACATTCAATAATAGCAGCACGGCCTCACAGTGGCAGTGTGTCCCAGTGGCGGTAAGGCACCGCCTCAGGCTTGCCTAGTGAAGGTTGGGTGGTCGACTTCACTTGGGCGCAATGTCGATTGATATCGAGATTAGTCGGGCAAGGAACAGAAATGATCGTCGGCCCGGATACCCAGATGGTAGCATGCCAGCCGGGCAAAGGCCCGGGTTTCCGTCTGATTACTTATAAAAAAAAAATAATAATAGCAGCACGTGCACGATTATTCCAATCAACAACGAGACAAAAACAAGGACCAGGGTAAAGCATGTAGCCATGATGTAATGTTCTGCCCTCAGGGCAAATTGGCCATTTTATTTTAATACAAAATTAAATTACCAAATAACAACAACGAGACAAATCACACAGCCAGTGATCTTATTCAAAACATCAATCGAGCCAAGACCATTTTGCCACATCCTTTACCCTGACGAAGATTGGGTAGTGGAAACCGGCGTCGGCGTCGGCGCTGGCGCTGGTGAAGGGGTCGGATTCTGTATGATCTTGATTCCACCAATGGTGACGCCAGGTCCCTTATGCCTGGGCACCAACGTCACCAAGATCGTATCATCCTCCGCCACATCCATATCATCATACAAATCTGTCAGTTTCAGATTGATGGTCGTCGTTTCCGTCTGGTTCTTCGTTTTGTGTGGCACCTGAGCATAAGTTCCGGCATATGAGGCCTTGTTAAGTTCGCCCACGTTGTCATCCTCGTCGTTCACGAAAACATCGAACTTCAAGAACTTAGAGGTATCCAGCGTTATATTTTCCAGCACCAAAACCTCATCCACTTTTCCCTTGGCTGTCTTGGGAACAAGGACCCTAACAATCTTGTCCAACTTCAGGGGGAAAACCGTCTCCGCCTTCTCCGCGCTCGTCCCTGCTCTCGTCACCTTGGCACGCGCCGTCTGAGGCGGCGGCCTGTAATCGAGCCAGGGCAGGTCGATTATCTCATAATTATAGCCCATCCTGAAGGTGTCGAAAGTATCCTTCACGGTGACGCGAACGAGCTTTGCGTTCTCGTCGTAGAACAAGAATGAAGAGTTGAGGTAATCCGGATCGGTGATTTTCTTGTCGGGAATTTTGTCGTTTGGCAAGAAATCCTGCCACAGAGTCCACATCCTGTCGACATTGCCGTGGTGGCAGTAGAACAGAGGGTCCCTGCCTGCGGAATAGAAGTTGCCTAAATTTTCCCCGCTGGGTTGTCGCGGGTCCCCGACCCAGGCGTGCGCAGAGGTGTGAGAGCCGCGCTCGGAGGCGCCAGGACCGGAAGGGACGGGGGAGCCTTCACGGTAAGCCTGGCCGAGGAAGTCGAGAGCAGAGGAATTGCCACGAATCATCTCACTATACATGATCGTCAAGTTGTTGGACTCCACCTGAAATCAAGAAAAAAAGTATAGTTTTTGGCAGAAATTAAATAAAGAAATTATAGACGACTATAAAACTCCAGAAAAATCCAAATAATCGTTAAATATCCCTAAGGACACAATACTTATAAGTATTGTGTCCTGTAAAATTAAGAGCCAGCCCCCTCAATTTTAAATTTGTAAAAGGTCTAACGTCTATTTTCTATTTTTCTAGCATTATGCTAATAAATACGCTGGTTTCTTCAAAGAACTTGAAACAAATTCCTAAATACTTTTTGTTATATAGGGAGAGAAATCCAATTTTTGCAAGACCTCAATTTTTTTAATAAGCTAATTTAAACTTAATTTTCTATAGTTCTCCAAATCTTAAAAAGCTAAAGCTATTTTTGAAGATATGTGCCAACCGACCTGACGCGGGTTAGTGTTTCCGGTAAGCCCCAGATCGAGCACCGCCGGCGGCAAGTTCGCCTGATTCCGCTTCTCATCATAGAGGGCCGATTTCGTATCGACGAACATTGGCGGTATGGTCATCCCCTTCGGGTTATCCCAGTTCCAGAACGGCAATGCAAAACTCGGATCACCAATCAATTTCCCCAATATTCTCTCATAAAAATACAGGTACCATCTGTGGAACGGGAAGAAAAGCCACGAGTTGTGTACTCTCAGATCCAGGGATCCCTGTCCCGGTTGATCATACGCACCGTTACAGTACGCGCAGTGAATGTTCGCTTGCTGCATAAAGCTCCTTGGATCATCGGCAGGGAGCCTCTTCATACGATCGGTGGCCATGTTGTACTTGTATATGTATTCCGGCGTAACTTGATGAGCAGATGGCCTGGTTTTCACTATGCGAAACGATGGGAGCTTGTAATCGATGATATTCTGCGACAGCGGCGGGCAGCAGTTGATGTCGAGCGTTTGGCCGTTGTTTAGGTTGGTGGCGGTGCCGCATTTGTCGAGCTGAGGGGCCTGAATGGGATTAGCGGAGGATTCGGGGGTGGTGGAGATGAGGTTTGCGGCGCCGTAAAGGCCGCCGAGGCCGAGGAGTAGGTTCCTCCGGTCGACTGTTCCGTCGGGAGTTTGGTTTTGGTTTGGCTTTTGACTCGCGCAAGAGATACGGAGGCGGCGGCCGGGTCTTGCATGGGAAATTAGATGGGATTGCTTGGAGGAGAGAGGAAGAGATGATGTAGGGCGGTGCAGGGAGTTGCCCGCCGTCGTGGCGGTGGGGAGATGAAGAGATGCCATGGTTAGTGGCTCGGTGTGTTTGGGTGGATTGTGATTAAACTATCAGGGCTTCTTATAAAGTGGATGCTAAATGAAATCAAATAATGTAGCATGTAACTCGTGCATGATTAGGGTAACCCTAAACCCTAATTACCAAAAAAAAAAAGTCGTGCATGATTGGGTTCTTCTAGGATTCAATTAATTGACTCAAATAGGAAACAACGTGAAAGAAGTGCACCGCGTTTGTGGTGGAATTTTACAAGACCCGTAACAGGAGAAAGTAGATATAGAAGCTTTTATTATATTGCACTTGGTAGGTTTGGTGTTAGGTACATCAGGCACGCGCATCACACAAATAAATTGTATAAATATCGATGAATAGAATCATTTGTATCAATCCAATATCATCAATAGCTTCTTTCTCTGTTTTCTTTTACAATTATTGCCTTTGAAACTTCAACTTTTTGGATCAAGGGGCACGAGGAATGATTCCCTTTTCACGCTTGGACAATACCATCTCATCAAATGGGAACTACTTTTGGTGATAAAAATAGATCAAGATCTAAGATTTAGCCTACAGTGTTATTATATTACGCCACTTGGGTTAGAATCATGGCCCATGGGCGGATGCAAGGGGGCGTGGCCGACTCCTCCACCCCTGCACCCAATTAGGCATTATTTTATAAAAATAAATAAAAATAATAATTTATAAATATTTGTGTTATTAAATTATATATATTTTTTTTTTTTTTTAGGTAAGTAATTTCATTGCATAATAAATAATAAAGTACAAAATTGCTGCAGAGTCTACTGCAGTACAGAGCAGATTACATTTTATCACACATTCATCCAGTTCATCTCTGAAACAAGATTGAGATGCAGAATGCTGGCATTTGGAACCAATCAGTCAGGGTTGTGCCAATGTGCACCTGCTTATGGGCTTGTAGCCATTGCCATAATCTGATTTTAACCCATTCTTCCGTAGTGCCAAAGCTGGTTGCTGAGTCGAAGCGTATTGCATTCCGATCGGACCACAATCCCCACATCGTCGCCATCCAGACAGCCTTCCAAGCCTCAATTCCGATGTTACCGTTCAGCATCTTCATATGGTCCTCAAAATGTTTCTGCACTTCAGTCTGTTCATTGGTGGCCTGCCCGAACCATGAGTATATGCCGCCCCATAGCTCTCTTGCGTCTGAACAGGTAAGGAACAGGTGCTCTGTTGTTTCAGTTTCTCTTCCGCAGTGCACGCAACGCATGACTGCTGCATCTAGCCGCAGCCCACGGTGTACCAGATTTTGAATGGTAGGTAATCTGTCTAATATAAGGCGCCAGGCGAAGAATTGAATTCTAGCTGGTGCAATTGACCCCCAGATCTGGTAGGTGATGTTCCTGTCTTGCCTGTTGTTTTGTGTCGAATCCTGCAGTAGAGCATATGTTGATGACACAGAGAAATGCCCTGTTTTGTTGCCTGTCCACTTCCAGGAGTCACTTTCCTCTTCTTCTATATCAGCTGCTGAAAGATCTAGCCTCAGACTGTCTAGCTCCATAACTTCCCGGGGCCTTAGAAGTCGGCTGAAGCTTAGGTTCCATTCCACTACACCACGGGCTGTCGTGTACATTTCACTGACAAGATTATGTTTCTGCAGACTCAGCTTGTAGATCCTGCTGTATTTGGTTGCTAAGCATCCTGTGCCTGTCCAGTTATATCTCCAAAATAAAGTTTTATCACCCTTACGCATCCGCAGCACCATCTGTCTTGCCAGGGTGGGTTCCTTTGCCAGGGACCAAATATCTTTCCAAGTAACTGATAAAGCATCAGGCATAGATATCATGTTCCACTCTGCCAGTAGATCCCTGCTCTTGAAATATTTTTCTTTGATGATCTTGCTCCAGAAGCTATCTACTTCAGTTCTTAGCCTCCACAGCCACTTGTATAGAAGGGCTTTGTTCATAGCAGTCAGGTTTTTTAATCCAATACCACCATCTTTTTTCCTACGGCACAGTTCACTCCAGCTGATCCAGTGGATGCAGCGTCCTTGTGTAGTCTTGTTCCTCCATAGGAATGAGCTTAGTATTTTCTCTAGGCTTTTCAATACATGCACTGGTGCCTTGTATAAAGAAAGATAATACAGAGGGATGCTTGTGAGGACTGATTTGATTAAGGTGACTCTTCCTGCCATAGATAAAAATTTGTTTCCCCAACTCTCAACTCGGCTCTTGACTACATTCAACACTTTACTCCACATGCTGATTCTCTTAGGATTTGCGCCAACATGTACACCAAGATACATGAATGGGAGTACTCCTGACTTACAGAGCAGCAAAGCTGCTAGATTCTGCAGCCTCTCTTCACGAATATTCAGTCCATACAAACAGCTCTTTGCAAAATTAACAGTCAAGCCGGACAGCAGTTCGAAAATTCTTAGTACCCCCTTCATAGCTTTGAGATTTTGAGTGGTACCCGCAGCAAATAGAAGAGTGTCGTCGGCGTACTGGAGGTGTGTGATGTTTAGAGAGCCCACTTTGAGTCCCACAAACTTACCTGAAGCTACTGCTTGATCAATCAGCAGGTTCAGCCCCTCAACAACCGCTAGAAACAGGAAAGGAGACAATGGATCTCCTTGTCTCAAGCCTTTGCATAACTTAAACTCCCCCGCACTAGATCCATTGATCAGAACAGCTGCATGTGAGGTACTAATGCATTCCTTGATCCAGTCAATCCATATACTGCAGAAGCCCAACTTACTTAGCATAGACAACAGAAAGTTCCAGTCCACCGAATCAAACGCTTTGGCGAAATCCACTTTAAACAGAATGGCAGCTTTCTTGCTTGATTTTACTGTGTGTATCACCTCATTAGCCACCAAGATGCCATCTAGGATCTGCCTCCCCTTGATGTACGCAGTTTGCTTGCTCGAGATGACCTTAGGGAGTACTTGTTTTAGACGGTTAGCGAGCAGTTTGGAAAGTACCTTATATGCACTCCCAACCAATGAGATGGGCCTGAATTGATCCAGTTGGACAGGGTTCTTGATCTTAGCTACAAGTGTGATAAAAGTAGAGTTCAACCCCTTTGATAATCTGCCTGTCTTATAGAATTCTTGGATGAAAGCAATGAAGTCTTCCTTAAGAGCCTCCCAATGCTGCTGAATAAACAAAAAATTAAGGTCATCTGGTCCAGGGCACTTTGTAGGAGCACAATTCCATACTGTTGCTTTGATTTCCTCCTCTGTAAATGATGAGATAAGAAAGTCATTATCTGCTGCAGAGATGGTTGCCTGTGCAGGGATGTCGAGGGAGGGCCTCTGCCATTCTTCAGCTGAGAAATGCTCTTCAAAGTACTTTGTCACACCAAGTTTTATCTCCTCCACATTCTCATTCCAAGTTCCATCAAAATACATGCCTCGTATGGATGACCTTAATCTGTTACTCTTGATTTGTGAGTGGAAAAATCTGGTGTTGTTGTCACCTTCTAGAATCCAATTAGTCCTAGATTTTTGCCTTTGGACAGATTCTTTACTGCTCAATAGTTGCTGTAGCTGTTGCCAGTTTTCAAATCTCTGCATTCTCTCTGTTAAGGTAGGTTGTGTGACTTCTGCTTTTATGTCAAATTCTTTTAACTCTGCTTTCAAGGTGGATATTTGCTGCTCCACATTTCCATAGACTTGTCTGTTCCAGCACCTCAAGTCTGATCTCAGCATTTTTAATTTTTCATGTAGCTTTGTCCTACAGTTTCCACCTGGATTGTAGGACTTCCATGTGGAGAGTACAAACGCTGGAAACCCTTCATATTTTTCCCAGCAATTGAGAGTCCTAAAGGCTTTAGGTCCCCAATTCAGTTCCTCAGTTCTTAGTAAAATGGGACGGTGATCAGAAACAGATCGATCAAGGCCAAACTGATGCAGATCAGGCCAGGTTCTCAGCCAAGAATCAGACAGAAGAAATCTGTCCAGTCGACTGCAACTTAGTCCGCCCCTGGATATGCAAGTGAATCTGTATTTGTTCAAGGGAGGATCAATCAAGTCTGAGGTATGGATGAACTGATCAAATTCATTGCTTTCTGCCACATTGCCGTATTGAAGTCCTTTTCTTTCTTCTGTTCCCCGGGTGGCATTAAAGTCCCCCACTACACACCACCTAGTCTGTCTATCACCAGAGAGGATGGCAAGTATTCTCCTCCACAACAATCTCTTACCTCCCAGCGAGCAAGGTGAGTATATATTCATCAGTTTAATAGGTATTTTGTCTGAGCCCCATAGGCCTTCCAAGCCTAGGATGCCATCTGCCGACCATGATCTTGTTAACTGAAATGCAGATATCTGCCATATACAAATCAGTCCCCCTGCTGTTCCTCGAGCCGCCAGATAACTCCACCCAAAATCATCACCTGGCCACATTTGGTTACAAGTCCAGCGGTCTAGAGATGACAATTTACTTTCCTGCACACAAAGCAACTCAACTGAATTTTTCCGCACCACCTCCTTCAGGTCTGCACGTTTGCGGAGCTGTCTGAGCCCGCAGATGTTGTAAGATAATATCCGCATTACTTTGGAGAAACTGCTTTACACGAGCTGGGTGAGATTAGTCTGCTGTAGTGATCTGTGTCCCTGGACTGCATTTTATCAAGTCTGGAGATGAGATCCGCCCGAGATGTTTTAGGTGAGACCCGTAATTCAATAGCAAGATCAACTATTTCTTCAGAGAATGAAGATGCAGATTGCTCCCCTATTAGTACAGGGACTGGATACAATACATCATTCTGCTCTTCCGACAAAAGTGCTTCTTGTATTCTTCTAGAGTGTTCGCGCAATTGAGCCACTGTAGAGGGAAGTGGATCATTGCTAACATATCCTTCCTGCCGTAACGCTGCTAGGGATTTCGGCGATAGCTCCAGGTAAGGTTGGAGACCAAACGGATCGGATGTCTGGGAGGAGGTGACTTCTGGAGGGGGACTAACCGTTTTAACGGTTGCTTCTGTTTGGATCAATTTTACGGGCCCGATCTTTTGAGGTTGGATGGGCCTCAAGTTGACTTTCTCAAGCTGCTCCTGTAGTAGTGACATGAAAGGGCCCACATGCATCAATTCATGGCCCTGATCCATACTTGATTTATCGAGAATTTCCCTCCTATTTTGGTGCAGCATCATGGGTTCCAGCTGTAACTCATCCGCCGGGGCCACAGTGGCTATCGTGGAATTAGCCGGGCAAATTGCAGGAGCAGGTGGCCCTTCTGATTTTTCTTTCCGATTTTCCACTGGGTTGACTTTTGCAGCTGTATTTCCTGCGATTTGACCTCTTGACTGTAGATCCGAATTGATTGCCTCGGGAGTCGTTCCTTTTGAGTGTTGAGCTTGCTGGAGCTCACCGGCTTCCGGCAACGGCACGTTAATTCCGACATCGGGCTTCTGGATTGGCTTAATCAATTCTGGCTCATTACTCATACTATCTCTGTCATCAGGTAGACCAACCTTAATTCGTTCGACTGCTGGGAGAGAGGGCCACTCCTCTTCAGACTTGCGTTGCTGTTTTTCCTGCCACATCCATTTACTTCTAGGCTGCTTCCAGGCAGAAGCAAAGGAAGTACTGTGTTCTTCAAATATGTGGACCGAAAACACCCCATCGTCTGTATCAACATCTATCGTCTGATTGATTGAGGCATTTGAGTTTGTGAGGATTTGTACTCTTCCATATTGCATCTCAGTCCTTCTCACCGTTTTATCGTCTATCTCCACGAGGCTACCCAGCCTGGCAGCAATTGCTTCAAAGAATGATTCTACCCAGCAGTGTAAGGGTGTTCCTTTAATCCGTACCCACACCGAGCGAGCTAGCCGACCATTCAACATTTTCCATGGGCGTAGCGAGTGTAATCCTAGCGTAGCCTTTGTTGGCTCATCTTTCAGTAACCGATTCAGATCTTCAGGGGATTTGAGATGCAGAAGAACCTCGCCCCCCTCTAGCCGAGCCGCAGATGCTTCAGAGTATCCAGTAGAATTCAGTATCAATGTTAAACTAGCCGTATCAATCAGAGGAGCAGGGAGTCCAATTAGACAGTGAGTGAGCCACTGCATTTGTTGTGGATCAGGGCGGAAATTTAATGGAGCCTGCTTGTCGACAGCAACATCAGATAAATTGGTGGAAGTCACCGGATTTACCAATTGCTGCCTAGGAGTTTGTATCTCTTGCCCCAATTGGTCTGAAAGTCCCTGCGTTTTTGCTGCATTCACCCGAAGTTGGTAAGACCCCAACCAGATCCCATTGAGCTTATCCTTCAGTTGTGGAGTTGCAGATCCCTTCGAGTACCGAACAAAGCCAAACTTAGACTCAATCGAAGGCTGGTTTCTAGGGACATGGACATCCACTACATGCCCGTATTGCGAAAAAGCTATCCACATATCTTCATGTGACCACGAAGGCGGGAAGTTTGTAAAATGAAACGATACAGAGTCCGCCCTCAATCTTTTAACGTAATCTGGGAGATTCTTCTGAACAGGGTGAGTTTTAGGGGGAGTTGGAGGATCGTGTGCATTTGTTGTTCGCGTACGCCGACGTACTGGAGTCCACTCCAAAGGGTCCTCTGCAACTGTATCAACATTTTCAAGTGCAGAGTCAGTAGCCACGGCTGGTTCAAGTGATGCTGACGAAGAGGATGCCATTTGATTTGAGAGACCTCCTACCAGGAGCGAAGACCACCGGAGAGCGAGCCCTACCGCCGAGCGCACCCGCACGGTATAAAAAAGCCACTGTCCGGTGGCGGTCCGGCGAAGAGGAAGCGTGACTACTGTTCACAAGGAGACATGTACGGAGAGCAAATATACCGAAATTTAGTGGACTTTGTTAAAGAGAGGATACGAATGTAATTTTATTTATGATTCACCTTCTCATTAAGTTCGAAAATAAAATTCTCTCAAAGCGAAGTCTTTCGATTTCTCATCAATTTATCCTTAAAATATGACCAAGGTCGGGAACTTTTTTAGGGAGGAGGAGAGGAGAAAGAATATTAAATTCTATTTACTTTTATAAATAAATAAATAAATCTTGGAATATAAATTATTTGAAAAAAAATATAAGGGGGCTATTTTATTGTAAATGAAGTTAGAAAAATAATTATTGATAATTTTTTTAGCTTTTTGGTAATAATGAATTAAATTAAAATAATTTTATTAAATTTTAATGTTTCTATTATTAAAGTTGCTTGAATTTAATACTTTAAATAATGCAATGTATTTTGGATTGTAATAAAAATAATATATTTATATAATTATAAGGATAATGCAGCGTAAATGTGACTATATACGTTAATTTAATTGAAAATATATTGAATAGGTGGTATTTGTGACGTGTGATTTAAATTTTTTGATACAACTACATTATGAATAAAATATAAATAAATCACATATTATGACAGAAGCTAGGAGAAATGATATAGTTTAAAAAAAATAGTAATAAAATCATAAAAATGATGAATTAAATAACAATCTTCCACGTATTAAATACCAACCGTAGAAATTGACCTCGAATTCTTGCCCTATCGAGTCATTTCAAGTGCAAGTTGAAGTGGTAGGGTGTGGGACAGTCCGGCAGTGCTAGACTAGTGGCAGAGCCTCCAGAATTCTGGCTTGCCAAGAGGTCTGGGGTTCGAATCCGCTGGGGAGCATTTGCAGGACATCCTGAGGGGATTAATCTGCGGGCCTAGAAAGTTCAATGGATACCCTGATCTGTGATTCTGAAATCCGGACTCCGAATTCTGATTACTTATCAAAAAAAAAAAAAAAAGGTAGGGTGTGGGACCGAGAGAGAGCGATATGAAACAGAATCATTCTAAACCCTAACAAAAACTTCTGTTCTTCTCTGGTAACTCTCGCATTCGTCAAGGACAAAAGGATAACAGAATCACTCATTTCCACTTCATTGATCAAGCTGGGCGTCAATGGCGATGCTTAGATACTCTGCCCCGGTTTCTGAATTACCCTCGTCCAATTTTGTGGGTTATTCTCCGTTGCTAGCCGAGAATGCAAGGTGTAATATCGCCTTATTCAGGTCTCGCCGGAAGAGTGCTTTCGAATACAAAAGGTATCTGAATGGGGTTCACTGCTCCTTCGAAGCTATGGACTCCGCTAAGATTAAAGTAATCGGAGTTGGAGGAGGGGGTAACAATGCTGTTAACCGCATGATTGGCAGCGGATTGACGGTTCGTTTCCTTTCCCTTCATTTGTTCGGTTAAAGTTTGAATGGATTTTTTTTCCTGACAGTGTACGGTTTCTGGAAAGCAGGCTTTGTTGCCTTTAGTTGCTGCTAATTTATCAGTTAGTGTAATTCTGCATCCGCTGCACGATTGTGCAAAGTTTGTACTTGGAACGACACCGGATGGTCTGCTGCTAAGAGCTAATTAGATCTCATTTGTGTTGCGGACTGACGAGTCAGAGCGTTTACTGAATTTCTTACCCTTCAGGGAAAATATTTCCATGTAATGAAGGCTTAATTTGCCATTCTCCAGTTTGTTTCCTTGGAATCATAACCTTTTCTTTCTTTTGGGTGGAATTTTTGGATCCTTCGATAATCTTCTTGCCCTTTTTGTTTTGATAACTTAAATCCATTCCAGTTCTTAGAATAACCTAGATACTGCTCACTTTTCCTGCTTGTAATATCATTGGACGACTGATCATTATTTGTAAAGAGCTTAGTTTGTTTTAATTAATTTCCTTGATGTACTCTGGAATCACCATGTACTATATCCTGGTTTCTGTTCTTTAAATCCAGTATACATTCTTCTCTATAATCACTCTTTGAATTCAACGTGTGCTTTGAAAATCTTGCTATTGGATACTCTTATTTTTTGAAATATTTCCTGGTTTTGTATGATTACAGGGAGTAGATTTTTATGCAATAAACACAGATGCTCAGGCTCTGTTGCAGTCTGCTGCTGAGAACCCTATTCAGATTGGGGAGCTTTTGACTCGTGGCCTTGGTTAGCATCTCTTACTTTTTGGCCCTGAAGAATGCTAAAAGTTGAGGCTGTATTGATTTACGTTGTAGAATACAATAAGTGAACTAGGAACAGCATCAGTGATTCTCTTACTGGACATACATCCTGGCTTCTGTTTTTTTTAATCAACATTCTGGCTTCTGTTTGTCGCGCGGATTGGTGGTAGAGATGCTTTTCATTGTTGACACATACTGTAATGCAGGTACTGGTGGCAATCCACTTTTAGGGGAACAGGCTGCAGAAGAATCAAAGGAATCCATCGCCAATTCTCTCAAGGGATCAGATATGGTGTTTATAACAGCCGGGATGGGTGGGGGTACAGGTTCTGGAGCTGCCCCTGTTGTTGCACAAATAGCAAAGGAAGCTGGGTATCTTACTGTTGGTGTCGTTACATATCCTTTCAGTTTTGAAGGACGTAAAAGATCTGTGCAGGTAGAGAGTAAAATTCATCCTAAAGGCAACAAGTGGCTCTTATAAATTTTGGCATTTTTTTAGAGTATAATGCTTTTCCTTATGACTTATATGAACAACTCTAAAGTTCTCGTCCAACAAAACTTACGATTCTGTAGAATGCACAGAAAAAGTTAAAGGCAGGGAACCACATCTATTAGCGAAAGACATCATTCGAAACTCGAAAGAAATGACTTCAATGTACCCATCAACCTAGTTCACTTAATTATTCAACAAATCTATAGCTAGGTTTTGACAAAGGTGTTGAAAAAATTCCACCGATTAAGAAAGTATATTAACATTGTTGAATTCCCTTATTTTCTTTTTGGCCCGGTCTGATATTTGCTGAGGCTTTTATACTCTTTGTTCTTTCTTTGAAGTTCTAGACTTGATTGTTGATTTGTCTTTGTTTGTCAAGTGTGGACTGGTAGAAAAACTTACTGGTCAAAATATGCTTGTCGATGCATGGAGTCCTGCAGTGATGCAAAGACGTGAATTTTTTCAAGATTATGTCTTTCTTGTTCTCTATGTTGTAATCTTGATCTGATATTCTTTCTAGGCTCTTGAGGCAATTGAAAAGCTTCAGAAAAATGTTGATACCCTTATAGTGATTCCTAATGATCGGCTCCTGGATATTGCTGATGAACAAACTCCCCTTCAAGATGCTTTCCTTCTAGCTGATGATGTGCTCCGTCAAGGTGTCCAGGGGATATCGGATATAATCACAGTGAGTTATCAAACATTATAGTGCTTCATCTACAAACTTGTTCATCACTAAGTTTTCTTCACTCTCCCACAGTGATGGAGTATTGTTTGCATCTTACTTTTTCTCTGTCATGCTTTCGGACCTTCTGTGCAGGTAGAGAAATTTTGTTTAAAACATTGGGTACTCTAGTTCCGAAGCTAACCTGTAGACTTCTAGACTACTAGGGTGAACTCAGTGAAATGTTACCGACAACCTTAAACCAATTATGTGTTCATTCAAGGGTTTTTGTTTCTGCAGATACCCGGTCTAGTAAATGTGGATTTTGCTGATGTTAAGGCAGTGATGAAGGACTCTGGTACTGCCATGCTTGGAGTGGGTGTCTCGTCTGGCAAGAACCGGGCTGAAGAAGCAGCTGAGCAAGCGACTCTGGCTCCACTGATCGGGTCATCTATT